>JAECUM010004863.1:7500-33512 GCA_016617855.1 Megalonaias nervosa | reverse complement strand
CACCTGCGCACTCACAGACCAGCCCAGATCTGAAGTCATGGTCGTCTTCGAGACCGAAGGACGAACATCATCATCATCAGATAGATAGATAGATAGATAGATTAGATAGATAGATAGATAGATAGATAGATAGATAGATAGATAGATAGATAAATAAATAGACAGATAGATATATGAAAATGTGGGAGGAACCTACAGTCTTATGAAGTGAATCCAAAATAATCCTGAAAGAGTGATATTAAAGTCCAAAAGAATGAAATGTTCCGTATAAACATCTGGTCCTCCAAGGATCGTGTCGTCCAAATGGCGTTGTCCAGAACTCCTTTGTATAATTCACTATAGTTCTAGAATAATATTTTAGTCCAAACTATGAGCAGATTCTATTTCCACTGAACAGTCAAAACAGATGTTCCTCCCAAGTAATATCTAAGTACTACACAAAACACGTCTGCAGATTTGATGGTACAACAGGAACACAATAAAATAAGAATCACTCCAAAATAGGAAAGAAATCTGATTTCTCAGTTCTCTCCTTAGGTACACTCCTTATTACAATTATATGTTGTAATATAACCCACATGACAGATCATAATGCTCAATAAATATTTGGAAACACCTAATCATGTGACCTAACTCATTAAACAAAAATTAACTTCATTCTTCTAAGATAACACCAAACCGATCTGCCCAATGGCAAAAAGGCCAAATCTCGTAAACATGTTTGCTAATAATTATATTTTTAGTAACCATACGCAACCATGTATTTATAGATCCTACGCAACTCTGCGTTCTTTAATATATCAGAACAGACCCTATGCACATACTCCACCAGCTAAAGATGATCTGTACAATTTACAGCCGTGAATAAAAACTACAAAATATTAGATAAAAACTTGTACCATTAAGTAACTATATATGTGTGTGTGTGTGTGTGTGTGTGTGTGTGTGTGTGTGTGTGTGCTCACCCCTTATTTCCATATTTTGTGCTGTACGCGAGGTAATGACGGGGATCTGAACCACACCGGTACAGATTTCGATCATCCATCATGAAAGCATCCACATCTTGGAAAATGACACATGAAAAATTGGCGATCATCATGGCTGTTGTAAAACCAGCATTATTTATTAGACCCTTATTAAACGATGTTGGTAAAGCCTGGAATACAAAAATAGTTATTATACGAACATAAAGCAAACAAACAACCATTCATACACATATACAATCATGCACGGTGACAGGCATGTACACACATACATACAAAAGTACGTACATATTTATTTTATGTAACCGTAGCCTTTTTCGGAACTCAATTATCGCCTCTCTGAACGTTTCCGTCCGTGTATATTTGACTGATATGATGTAGAACTCCTCCAACATCATTTCAAATGCAGACTTCGCAAATTGGAAAGTGGTATCGAATGTTTCATAGTAGGAACAATTGTCCATCATTTGATCCGTCTTTTGGATCTGTTTTGTTTGTTAAAATGAGTGTGATCCAGATATAAATTAAGAACAGTATTAATATCGACGTGATACTTGCTTGCTGAATTAAGAATGGTCACCAGGGTAAATTATAACTGCACTTGATTCTTTCAGATCCACATAGATTTTATATGACTTAGTCACATTTCAGAAATCTATAGATCATTATCTACATTTGTCACTTTAGTTTATCATTGAGTAATTATTACCCTTTTCATAGTAAAACACATCGTGTCATTGATCTTTGAAGCTACCATGCACGTAGTGTAATTATCCTGATTTGAAAATCGTCTTTGAAACGATCTGACAAGAGCGTGTGGCTACACATAATGATTCTTACAGTAAGTACGGTAAATATGTTGTGCCAGATAAGGTGAAGTTACAAGGTGCAGGCAGGCCTATATTTTTGACTGTAACTATACTACTGCAGTAAAAAGATTATTTTCTGCTCCTAGACTGCAAAATATTTTCTCTGTGACATAGTGAATGTGAGAAAATGTTATAATGACAGGGTTAATTTGAGAAAATGTCATAATGACAGGGTTAATTTGAGAAAAATGTTATAATGGCAGAGTAATGTGAAAATATTTTATGCTGACTGTAGCAGAGTTAGTGGGAGAATATTTTTATATTACAAAATTACAGTGATATGTATAAATGGTGAACCATTCACAGATTGATGCGTACAATATATTGAAAGAATTTATAAATATATATGATTCTGGTATTAATATATCATATCAATGGAGTTTGTGTAACGGTACAGAAAAGATTAAATCGTTGTTTCGCTTAAATGCATCAGACAGATTTGCTAAAGAGGCCTAAAACATTTCGTATGATTTTTAAATACATATCCGGTGTATCTTGAAAACTTAATCAACTTAGGAATTATCTTGGAACAGCAAAGATATAGACTTGGCCAATAGTATGAGAAATAAACCTGCAAAAAGCAATATGTGATATCATGCATAGAAAAGGAAGTTGTTGACGTTGATGATATCATACGAGTTTTCATACGGCGTTGCACACAATATGAAGGCATGATTGCATTGTACAACAATTGAAATTCAATATGGCATCCCGAAAAAGTAAAGCTCCGATTTGAAAAGATACGAAGATTAAATATTTCTACTTCTTCTGTAACTGATGTTTCCTCGCAAGCAAAACCCAAACTACCCAAGCACGGTTGCATGTTTCCAAACTCATATCCACTCGTTGATTATTAGTCCGTTCTGATCAAGGAAAACCGAACTGTTATTGAATATGACTTGAAATTGTAGAGGTGTGATCCTCTGTATGTGAATGTGCCGTCCGCAGACGATCAACCGCATTAAGATGTACTCGGAGAATTTACTGAAGTGCTTCAGTCGTCACCAAGAAGTAAATCATTCTGCGTTGATTTTTTTTCCACAATCGATCATGCTCTTACCATTGACGACCTTGATTTATGTGCAAATAATCTTGTCGTGTACGACAATGTGATTTTTGAAAACCACGAGAACCCCGCGATAAAATTTTCTTGAAACCGACACAAAAACACGGACGCGATCGATGTGACTCAACGATACGCGTGCGCGCCTCAAGTAATACGAGACAGATATTATATATTAACGATTATTTCGTGGCATTTACGCGTATGGCCTCGCAAGCATTCATTGGACCTAGTGTTCCACCCACCACTCGTGCGATGAGTTTCAGAATACGTCTGCGGAGGACACCCATCACGTATAGTCTCCTTAGTTTGGATAGGACTGGTGGACGACGCAAGTATTGCGCGGGTCTTGACACGAACGTGTCTCAAGAAAGCGTCTGACACAGCAATTTGTTGTTGTTGTTGTTGTTGTTGTTGTTGGGTTTAACGCCATTGTAATTTTTGAAGATCGAACTAGAAAACTTAAAACGTCCAACGTGGACATCCAAGACATAGTTGTGTGAATGCGAGGTGCAGTCGCAAAAGAATTGGCCGAAATGTGTGAAATTGGTGGAATCAATTACTCTTGTACGTCTACTGCGTTTATCAAAAAATACGTCGACACAAATACGGAATCGAAAGTTACAAAAAAATATGGCCGTTAAATGAGCTGAGACATTATCATGAATGGAAACCGAATTCAACTAATGCAAGTGCCAATCGAAGATGACGATGTTGCGATACAACAATATGTCGAAATACAAATATTTCAGATCAAGGTCGTGGATGGAAAATCCTAAATGTTAAATAAATATACGAATAAATGAACCACCAAAACCTAACTTTGATGTATATTCCCTATCACTTGTACATATCCATGGTTTTCATTCCAGTGGTGTATTTAGATTTGCTGTTGATAGATCAGGATATCATTTTTATAGTGTACTCGTCTGCTGTAACATGGAAGTCTCTTGGTATACAACTAGTTGCACAGTCGTTGGAAAAAATCCCGATACTCTTGAAGTTAAAAGATTATAATCAACGGATTTCTTGTTCAGGTCAAAGCCTAAGGATAAATCACTCAAGCGTTCTTCGATTGAAGGCTCATTTAAGTTCAACAAGGAAGAAAGAAGACAGGTAAATGGTTTAAATATTGCAGATGACGCGGTATTAAAAGTCTTTAGCGTCTGTGTTTATGTTTCGATGTATCGTTAGATATACGTGATGGATTCAGGTCATGGTGATAAAGTTGGGGAATTTGGTGACAGAGTGTTGGAACTAATGATGCTAACATTTGATAGCGATATCATTCCAATCGTCGACAAATATCTGCTTCAAAAAAGTGTTAACATACCATCGTGTACACTGGAATATAATTGCCTTTAGAGCCAAAAAGGAATGAACCGTTCGGACCACCATAATATATAAATATCATCTCGAAGCTAGCTTGGAATCATAGCATTAGGAAGGGTTGTTAACTGCACCACCGGGCAGAAAAGCACCTTGGGATAGTTTATATAACAACAAAGTGGAATTCACCACTGAAATGAACGATCTCGACTGTTATTCAACAGGGACACATTTGTCCTTGTAACAGTTCTTGGGCGAAGAAGAGAGCGATTGTTTCAGACATCATTTAATGGATTAACTGGCTTGTTTCTATACGAAAGTGGTGTAAGGCCCTCAGAACGAACACTCGCCGGAGACTTAAATGTTCTTCAAACAGAGATTTTCGATTACTGTATGAATGTACCTGTAAAAATGAGTAACCGGTTAGAAGTACATGTGTATGTTACGCCTACACGTGAGAAGTCTGGACAAGGTCTGCTGTCAAGCAACTATACTACTCGATCACATTATTTATAGAAGAGTTATAATGGACCATCAATGTTACCGACGCGAGAAAACAATGGAAACGGAGCAACACTTGCGAGATGAAATCACCAAGAGAACCGTGCTTTTCGTGAGATATAAACGTGGATGCCTTGTCCCCAATAGAATTTGTGCAATCGCCGCAGCAACCACCGTTGGCCTTGGTGTTGCGAGAATTACAACCACAGGAGCTATCATATTAAGGCTAATATGAATTGCTGTCAGTGCTGTATCAGTAGTAACAGGTGCCAGGGGCATTGATGGTAAAATGATTTCATACGATTACGTTCACGAATGCGCATCTACTCAGAACTTCTCGCGATTGCAGAAGCACTGTTAGTACGATTAATAAACTGTCCTCGATGGCTACTGAGGATCAAATAATAGCATAGACCAGGTCGAGACCGTGATGGTGAACTAGAAAACTACTAGCTACTCCATGCACAGATATGAAACCGAGGCGTTAGCGACTAAAAACAATTAGTGGATCTACAGCCTGTAAAAATAGAATAAATGTTTGACCGTGTATATTGATCCGGTTGTTAGTGCATATGCTTGACTGCGGTACCTAGTAGAGTAATCGTACTTAACCGCGCCCATAGGAGAAAAGGCTCACCACGGGTTTTTATATACTTGCTTGCATTATACACTCACGTGTCATTCAAAGATAACACACACACACACACACACACACACACACACACACACACACACACACAGATATATATATATATATATATATATATATATATATATATATATATATATATATATATATATATATATATATATATATAACTTTTTATTCGTACTCTCCGGAGATTCGAACCAAGGCCCGTGGGTAAACGGCACCATTGCTTTGCTTGCACGCACAAGTTTATATACCATCACGACTACACACCGAGCAGAGCGGAGAGCGATATCTGCGGATTCTAAAGGAGAAAAAATGATAATACTAGGCAAACTTAATATGTAATACAAATATTATAACCTGTATGACAGTATTATATGTATTAAATATTAATTCTGCCTATCTGCCTAGCATTATTAAGCAATTTCCTGTAGAATCGAGGGGGGGGGGGTAATATACACCAAGTAGATGGGAACGTGCTAGCCATGGATCCTAAGGGAGATAACTGTAACTAATATTAACATAAGATAATACTGGAAATGACGTAGTGTGCCTTTTTATGTTTTCATTAGCGGTGATCGAAATAGCTATTTAGTACTAATTATCCCAGATGGTTATTAAAGTCTCAATGCCTCCGTTAAGTGCATAGAATCGTATATGACAAATCATCTGAACAGTACTTAGTGGCGTCACTAGGGTCGGTGTCACCCAGTGCGGTAACTCATGGTGTCACCCCCATGGAACCCCTTCCTGCACAAAAATTTAAATATTTTATAGACAGTCATGTGCGGCAACTCATGGTGTCACCTCCATGGACCTCCTTTCTGCACAAAAATTCAAAAATGTTATAGACAGTCATTATGGTGTCACCCCCTCTGATGGTCACCCGGTGCCGTCCGCACCCCCCGCACCCTCCTAGTGACGCCACTGACAATACTAAATCTTGAAAGATATTAGTCCTAAACATCGTTTGTTTCCATTTAAACCATATAATACTGACATTTCATCACCTTTTGAGGCATGTAATTTCTCCCCTGAACTGAGAAATCCGGCCATTTTTCACACGTGTATTAATTAATCTCGTGTTGATCGGCGACATCCGTGGCTTAACCGATTTCAGTCGAAAGATGCAATAAAATATTTGATCACGTCACTGGTGAAAGCATAAGAAGCTAACACCACTCTCTGTTTGATTGTCTTCAGCCCAAGTTCGTCCTTCAGTGTATATTCCAGTGCCTCAGCAGATCACCAATATTCACCCGAGTCTATCTATCTAATGCGCGCTTTTACTTCTCAGATCCGCTTTAAAAAAGCGATCAGACCCCTCTTCATTCTCTCTAGGATCAATTTGTGCGCCGCGTGCCAACGTTGTTGTTAGTAGCTTAGTCACTATCGGAATTTTTCGAATGTATCGAATCACTACTTTTGCAGCACTCCGGAAAAAGATCAGAATTACGAGCGACTTCGTTGACTGAATTAAGGGGTGGCACCTCTCAATTCTCAAAACAATATTTGAACGTAGTTTAAACCTAACATATTGATTATTTCATGGAACAGTTTATGTCAGATAGCTTGTTCGTAAATCATTTCCTTCATTCCAAACTTGAGCTAGATTGGAAGAATGGTAAAATGTAGGATACACGGCGACATTGGGCTTCACATTTTATGAAATCTAATTTATTTGACTACTCTGGTTTATTTTTGGGTTTTTTTGGCTTTGTCAACTGTCAGCTAGATTTAGTTTCTGGAATATAGATATACCCTCACTGAGAACACAAACTATGTCAAATGTTCCCCTCTACAGTTATTAAGTACTTCTGAAAACGGGATAGGCATAAGGGGAATGTATGCGAATTTGCAGCAAGTACAATAAATATAACGCTGGCACACCTCTATCTACTTTTATACACTGTGATATAATTGCTGTTATATATGTGGCATTGGAAGAACAGCGCGCTGCCTTTTGCCTTAAGTCCAGGAAGTGAGTATGACCAAACGGAGCTGGCACCATTTTTCAGAGATGCACAGCTGATGTAAGGCTGAGCTGTATACTGTATAACCAAAACTGCATACATTATACAGCAGTTAAACTTTATATTAACGATACCTGAGACAAGCAAGGTCTTTTTAATAAACAGGATAACCAGTGAGGAAAATATGGTGGATTTGAATTTCTTTAAAACTCAAACAACATGCAAAGAATACAATTCTGGAGATTCTAAGCCTCAAATGTTCACCAACGTGAAAAATATTCAAAAATTGCTATAAGACCATGAAACCCTAATCGTCTCATTTATAGACAAAGATTCCGACCAAATGTAGTTGGACTACACTGGTCTACAGCCAAAATGCTTCCGAAATAAATGTAGTCAAACTTTACTAATTCTGGGTCACTGAGAATGAAAATGACGCTTAAAATTGTTGACTGGCTCAAGTTTCAAAGATATGATACTGAGTCAGTAACCTTGACTTGGGAATGGCGGAGGATATGTGAGTTATAAAGGGAATGGATCTCAGTTTAGACCAGAAACGACTAAAATACATATTTGACTAGATCTGTGAATAAATATATGACTTGGTTTGAACAATGCTTGCATTTTATTCAAAACAATGACTGATGCAGTATGAAGCTGGTATTGCATCATACATGATATGGATTACATGATGTTATTCCTATAAGTCATGGATGATGAAATCATAACAAAGCTTACATCACTCTGCTGAACAAATTGCCCTATATCAGCTCTAGAAATCATACTGTGTCGTGCTCTCTTATACGTCAGTGTTTGATTTTGCAAACGGACACATTTCTGTTTAGCCAAAGTGAGCAGAGATGCCTTGTACTTGTGTGAAGTTTGTGGTAAAGTGGCTTTTGTTTCACAAAAGCGCAGTATAACCACTACGGACAAGAGGTGGGCCCCACACATATGCTGCAACACTTGTGCAACAAGTCTTCGCCAGTGGGTGAACAAGAAAAGGAAATCATTGCCTTTTGCAGTGCCAATGACTTAGAGAGAGCCAACAGATCATATCAGCAATTGTTAATTTTGCAGGGTGCCTCCAGTTGGGAAAGGTGTGTCAAAAAAAAAATGGACTGTGCATTATCCAAACATTACATCAGCTACACACCCAGTACCCCATGGAGAAGGACTGCCGGTTCCTGATGCACCATAATCATTCTCACTTGAGTCAGACGAGGAAGAGGATGAAACTTCTAGTCCTGAATAATCAATGTCACATGACCCATATTTTCTCCCATCCTCCTCCTCTGAACCACACCTCGTAACACAAGGTGAACTGAGTGATCTTTTTTGAGGGATTTGGAACTATCCAAGAGTAAGGCAGAGCTGTTGGGCTCCAGACTATAGCAGTGGTATCTCATGGCAGGTGATGTTAGAATTTCCATGTTCCGTGACCGTCAGAAGGATCTTGTCCCATTCTTTTTCATGGAAGGTGATCTTGTCGCCTGCAACAACATCGATGCTGTGATGGCAGCCCTCAACATCGTTCATGATCCAGATGAGTGGAGACTGTTCATTGATTCATCGAAGACGAGTCTTAAATCTATTTTGCTGCATAATGGCAATGGTCTGCCATAAATTCCAGTTGGTCATACAGTCCATATGAAGGAAACCAATGAAAACATAAAACAACGTTTAAGGTGCAAAAACTATGGCCAACATCAGTGGCAGCTTTGTGTCGATTTGAAGGTTCTTGCTCTCTTGCTTGGTCTGCAGACTAAATACACAAAGTGCTGCTGTTTTCTCTGCGAATGGGATAGTCGTGCAAGAGATTCCCACTACATCAAGAGACTGGCCACTCTGACAGTCACTGGAGCCTGGCAGGAAAAGTGTTCAGCATCCACCACTTGTTGACTCAAGGAAGATTTTGTTACCACCCTTGCACATCAAGCTGGGTCTGATGAATTACTTTGTCAAGGCCATGGACAAAACACAAGCAGCTTTCAAGTGCCTCCGTTGAAAATTTCCAAGATTAAGTGAAGCTAAGATAAAGGAAGGTGTCTTTGTTGGTCCTCAGATTCGTGAACTTCTTCGATGATGCATTTGACCGTGCACTGCGTGGCAAGGAAAGACGGCATGGAAAGTCTTCCAGTTAGTGGCAACAAATTTTCTCGGAAACAACAAGGCAGACAACTACAGAATTGGTGGAAAACCTCCTCAATGCACACAAAAGTCTTGGTTGCAACATGTCATTAGAGATACATTGTTTGCACTCTCATCTAGACATTTGTTCCACCGAACTGCGGAGCAGCGAGCGACAAGCACGGCGAGCTATTTCACCAGGACATTGCAAGAATGAAGAATTGCTATCAGGGTAAATGGAGCCCATCAATGCTTGCAGACTATTGCTGGACAGTGACGAGAGATGCGCCATTTAACGAATAAAAGAGAAAAGTCAAGAAGCCCCAAGCAGACACTGAATAAGGACTAAACAATGAACATAATAGTTTTTAGCCTTTTGCTTTATAATAAATTTTATTTATATAACACTTTTGCTGTTGTTTAAAGTGTTACATAAACAGGACAGGTGAAATATTATCATTTAAAGCAACCAAAAACACATGAAAAGACCTAGGTTTACAATGTATGATTAAAACTCTACTATCTACACAATATAGCTAGACGAAAAATGTAAAAACTTAAATATCTTGGAAACGGTAGCCAATCAGTTGTTTTAATTGCCATATTTTAATTCAGCACATCAAAATCTATAATAAATAGCACATTTTATCCCTGAAGCAGACGACTTCTAAAAAATTGTAGACCAATGCTACCTCAAGCGGTTTTTGCAGTCATGCTACATAAAATGCGTTATTTCAATTTGTCCACTGTGATCGGTTGTCTAGCAATCGTGCTAACAACTTTATAGGGACAGACGGACGAACAAACTAGAACACATGAAGATGACCCACGTGTTAGGATTAATAAATAAATATTACGTTATTGACTCTATCTTGGCTATTGCATTCACATTTTAGTGGAATCCTAGATTTCCTATGAAGTACAAACAAATAAAAGATTAACAATGCCCATCATATATATATATATATATATATATATATATATATATATATATATATATATATATATATATATATATATATATCTCCCGTCTCTTCGGTGCACAAACATTCTATCTGCATGATGACAATACAAAACGATGACGTAGAATGTTAACTTCTAATTTATCCGGATATTTGTTAATACAAAGCTGCATGCCAGATTTGGTTGAAATCCAATCAACTAGGTAAAGTTATTCTCCAGAAACCGAAGGGACTACGCACGGACTGATGAAGGAAGAACGTGATTACGCAAGGGTTCGACCAAATTCGAACTGAATCATTCCATTGTCTAAGCAAGAAAAGGAAAAGGTCCTCAAGGAAATAAAATCTGACATAGTCATATGTAGACGCATTAAGACACTACCACCACCCCCACCAATGAAAAAGGGTTTATTATCTCATAATCATCATTGCCTTTGTTGTCGTTATCATCAACAAAACCACAGATTATTATTATTATTATTATTATTATTATTATTATTATTATTATTATTATTATTTACCATTTCCACGACGAATATCATATAGTCACACTGCTGTCTTTGCAAAACTTGGTGAAGTAATCTAAGTTGTACATCCAAGTCATGTTTCCGATCCCTGTACGGAATTATTATGGCCACGTGATCCCGCGCTTTGCAGTCAGAAGGTCTGTACCTTCCACCGAATATCACTCTTTTTAAGCTTTCCGGATCTGTTACCTTCTCTAATGTGAGATTTTCTGTTATGTTCAGGCTTCCAACTGTAAAGAAAATCAAACACGCAAAGTTACTGAAGTAACCATTGAAGAGGTAACATATGAACAATTGGACAACATCATATCTCCTATGCCAGCATTTGTATATATGAACAATAGATAACATCATATCTCATATGCCAGCATTTGTATATATGAACAATTGGATAACGTCATATCTCCTATGCCAGCATTTGTATATATGAACAATAGATAACATCATATCTCATATGCCAGTATTTCTACAAAGCCTCTCTGACTGAAGTGTTCAAGATAGACGAACCACGATCTTTTCAAATGCAGAATTGCGTAAAAGTGGAAAATGAGACTAAATATAGCACCAGACTGTGAAGAAGGACTCAAAACATGCTGGTAAAATATTCATGATAATTCGATTTAAAATCTATCTGCCCCTTTCCGCTGCCACCGTCATCGTCGCACTGTACCACTGAACCACTGTGTACTACTCACCCTAAAATTCAATCTCGATAATAGAGACGTTCTTAGTACCAATATCTCCCGTTTATTTAATCATACCTTCATTTATCTTTCTTTAAAGTTTGTGTCTCCTTTAAACTTTGGAACTGTCTTCAGGATCCAACCTAAGGAGACGGAAAGAGGGATAGAGATGACATGTCTGAAGTTTATTTTACTTCAATATCTGGCTTCAAATTTATTGTCAGTGTTCAACAGGTACTAAGATATACTCTGCGTTCAATACACGTTTATCCGTTTATCTGTGCATTTGTCTGTTCAAGTGACTGGATGACACTTATTTTTAATAATCTAACTTTCTGACTTATCTTTGTTTACTTTTATTCAAGATACATTTGGTGAATGTGTATATATCGCGGATGTCAATACAGTGTATACGCAGAGTTCACATACATGAACTGCGTTCTATACTGGCCACAAAGATAGCTCATTTCGTTGTGATTATATACGCAACTATTTCTTCCATCTGTATACAGTATTGGCAGTTATAAATAGAGTGTGACGCATATAATATGGGAAAGACAGTACAGTAATCGTTAGAGGTGAAGTTTTAAGCTAGGGACACCCAACTGCAGGTGTGTCCCACGGATCTCTTTGTCAGTTCTGAATTTTGTCTAAGCGCCTGATAGTTTCAAATCTCTCGAACGCATTTTGCAAATGACTTCACACTTAAGCTATTTTTTCTGACTCACAATTCATTTAAATTGTTTTAAATGTTGACCTTCAGAATCCTTCTGAGTGACCTAATTGTTGGCTTATATTTTTTAATTGGTGCAGAATAAAATATGTTTGTGTTTAAAATGGAGATGGATTATTTGCAGAATCTTAAATCATGTGGAGAGAGAATTCAGAATGTATATACAAATCCTATTGTTGATTCTGCCTAAGAACGTGTTAGGGACCTACAATACAAAACCAAGTAAATCTTATCAAACGAAAATTTGAATTTTGATTTACTGACTTACATTTGTCCAGCATTAGAATATTGACCTGTAGAGTGGTCATCATGTAGCCTTTCTAACTGGAAAGGATACAATTTAGGGCAGATAGACTTGTTTGCAGGTTACCATGGATGCTAGTAGAGAAGTACTATAGTTTGTAACAGATTAACTTACTCTTGTGGAATAAAAGAAAAAATACAATTTGTAAAAAAAAAATCTACCTTTAACAACATCATTAATAAGGAATGTCCTGAATACGTGGATGATTGCTCGCAGCTTGTACAAAAATATAACTCTGTTTCCTACAAAATTAGGTCGACCTTGTTTAACATTGGTATTCCACTTTATTTAATAATTTATTTTTCTCCACCTATGATAAGTACTTGGAATGATCCTTCTTGACCTACAAGAAGGATTACAACAATCAAAGCTTTTAACGGAGCATTTTACAAAACGCGTTATCTCTGCCACTTTTCATTATACTCCCCAGCAGTCGGTTTATTCACATTTTCTTAGCTCTATTGATACGTATTAATACATTATTTTCAACAATGATCTACCGGAATATAATTTAATTCTTGATCCATCTTGCTATTATCATTACTTTATTAGTGCAGTATGTATGTATATATGTATGTATGTATGTATGTATGTATGTGTGTGTATGTATAAATGTGTGCGAGTGTGCGTGCGTGAGTGTGTGCATGCGTGCATGCAAATATGTACGTATGTATGTATGTATGTGTGCGAGTGTGCGTGCATGAGTGTGTGCATGCGTGCATGCAAATATGTATGTATGTATGTATGTATGTATGTATGTATGTATGTATTGGCTTGTATCGCCACGTTAGCACAATCGTGGCTGTATGATGCTAATTAAAGTAAAGTTTTGTAAAGGGTATCTATAAATAACTGAACAAAAATCTCTAGGTAAACGAACTTTTCCAAGCGAACGTAAACATGAAATACCAGCAACAAAAGGACAAAAGGTAGAGATACTACAATTGTGTAAAATGGATAAAAACTAAATACAAGCTCTAGGCAATGTAGAATAGGCTCGATGAGTCCTACAACACGTTGTAAAAGGTGATTTGTGAAAGCAGGTGGATCAATATTTAGTGTGCCAAATTTGGGACCATAAGGATCACGTTTCGAATCCTACCGTCGGATAAGCCTTGATCGGCTACCATAGTTTGTCCTTACCCAATGATTTTTGCTCCAATTGCCTTGGCATCAAATAAACTACTTGCTTTGCTATACAGTGAAACACAGTAAGGCGGTCTCTCAATTTTTCTGTTAATGTTCATATTGTACATGTATGTAAATTATAGTGTATGCATTCCTCATAAAAACACACACTCATCATTCATAAACACACAGACAAACAGACAGAGACACACACATACACACACACAAATATATATATATATATATATATATATATATATATATATATATATATATATATATATATATATATATATATATATATATATTAGCAAACTTTTCTCAAATCATTTCAATGTGTATAATATTTTCCACTTGCCGCAATAAAATAGGTTTAAGGAATTGAATATGCATTCTTATTAATAGACGAATCGAACAATACTATAGAAGACAATTTCATATAAATAAAGTGAGTTTTTTTTTTATTGTGAATGCTTTTAAAAGTGGTGTGAAAGCATGTTGCCATTATGTTAATATGCTTTCCAGAACCTGTCTTTAGTGAGTGTAATAATGTTGGATTTCCTCTCCACCTGTGAAACATGGAAGTCAACGATAGAAATAACGATGTATGTATAGATGATGTTCATCTCATCTTCACCACCTGTGAAACAAAGAATTGCTTAGCGTATACTTAACGTGAATAGAACAGTTAGAATCTGTGAAAATGAATAATTGCATCTTTTGATTGGCTGAAAATAATTGAGGGGATCCGTTTGGCCAAATGGTTCAGGCAATGTGGGTATGTGAGAAAGCTGCCAGTAGCTTCCCGTGGGTGGTTTGTTCTTTTCGGGGTTTTCCCGGGTTCTTCCTCCACTATTTATACTGGCCGCCAAGTACAGCCTATCTTGCTATGAGAAGTGGCATTATGCTCCACAACAACAAAAAAATAATTGATAATGCATGTGAAAAGCAAGGATATTTTGAATTTGAAGCTGCAGTTAAGGTAATTGTTAAATGATGACACAAGAAAATGTATCGGAAATATTAGCGACATGTTACCATGAGGGGCAGAGACAGTGCGTAATATGTGATATTTCTGATGCATTATTGAGTGTCCATTATATAAACAGTTTATGCAATAACTTTGAGATTATACCACTAAATACTTTAGGCTATCTGCAGTTACTACGACAGGACTATGTGTTGTGTGCAACAAGATAGTGTTGAAGATGGACGTAATTTTTAATCATGTTCACTGTGTTGATGCTTCATACATTTTCGAAAGAGTATTTAATCAGGTAAGTTGAAATGCGATCATACGCGAGGTCCCACTGAACAGCAAAACATTACTGGGACTAGAATAATTTGAAATTTCATCAACCAGTTGGAGAATAAAAAAGAATTGCCTGACAATTTTGTTTTAGCAGTTACGCTATGATCTTTTTATAATCATTCGCTATTGATCCATTCATTACTTCGTTCGTTCGTTCATTCATTGACCAAATTTTATGGAAGGCATAGTGCACTGCATGTAGTACAGGTGGATAATTTGTGTAATCGCTTTTATCACTCCTTCACTGCTTTGCTGCTTTTCTGAAACATGTATAGTTATTTAATAATCACCAAGGATTTAGAAAATTTGATGTATTATTGTAGTTTCATATAGACATCGGATAAATTCTGCAGCAATGATTTCATAAAATCAGTTTGAAAAATGCAAATCGATCGAAAGCTAGATAAAAGAAAGTAAGCTACAATATTCATTGTACTCTTAGGATATGAGTGCAAGGTCAAAAGATATGAGTGCAAGATCAGATGATATGAGTGCAAAGTGAGAGGATATGAGTGCAAGGTCATAGGATATTAGTGTAAGGTCAGTAGCTATGAGTGCATGGTCAGAGGATATGAGTGCAAGTTCACAGGATATGAGTGCAAGGTCAGATTAGTATCGTTGGAATAGAGTACAGGAGTAGCGCAGTGCGGTCATACAACGCAAGCCAGTAAGGGATGCCCTAGATGATGTTTATTCCCGGTAACACAGACCTGGTCCAGCAATCAGGATGATGATGATGATGATGATGATGATGACGAAGATGATGATGATTTCAAATTTTTGGAGATATTAGCATATAAACTCTATGATTTCAAATGTTGACCTTTAAATTGAAGATAGGTTATGTGCTCAGTGAAATACTTTAATACGTGGGCGTTCGTCAATATTTAAGTAATCGTTAGGTGTGATTGGGGGCCCCGAGTGGCCGAGTGGTCTAAAGCGCTCTCCGTTACGGATCACTGCCATCTCACCTCTGTCTGCGTGGGTTCGAGTCTCGGATTCGGCCAATGTGGGTATGTGAGAAAGCTTGCCAGTAGCTTCTCGTGGGTCGGTGGTTCTTTCCGGGGTTACCCGGGTTCTTCCTCCACCATTAATACTGGCCCCCACGTATAGCCTATCGTGTGCTGAAAAATGGCGTTAAACCCTACAACAACAACAACAACAGGTGTGATTGGGGAGAATATATGTATGTATATTGTACACATGCTTGTGAACAGCTTAAACCCAGAAGTGTCTTATCGTACTTCGACAGCAGTACCGAACTTATATTATTCAGTCAGGTGCGGTGCACTATTCATAGATAACGGCGTTTATTTGACGTAAATGGCAGTAATATGACATTTACAAGGAATTCAAGGTGTTCTTCATAGTACTCTTTATTTCCATAACCAAAAGGATACAAGTAATACCGTGCCTGAAACTGGTCTATATTGACCATGATGAATGCGTTGCAGCATTATAAACTGGTCTATAGCCAACATGATGCATTTATTGTAACATAATAAACTGGTCTAGATGGACCACGATGCCTGTATTGTGACACGATCCATATTGACCATGCTGCCTGTATTGTAACAGGATAAGCTGGTCTACAAAGACCATTATGTACGTATTGTAACACGACACACTTGTCTACAAGGACCATGATAGATGTATTGTAACACGACACACTCGTCTGTATTGACCGTGATTACGAATATTGATACGACAAACTGTGGTATGTGGACAAAGATGCCTGTATCAGAACACAATAAACTGGTCTACATGGACTACGATGCATGTATTGTGACAAAATATACTGGTCTACATGGACACAGATACATGTACTGTTACACAATAAATTGGTCTATATGGACCATGATGCATGTTTAGTGACAGGATAAACTGGTCTACATGGACACAGATACATGTATTGTGACATGATAAACTGGTCTACATGGCCCATAATTCATGTATTGTGATGGCGACAGTGTCCTTCAACCTAAGGCCCTCCCCCATTACAAGCAAATACCCATACATCAACGAACACGTCTAAACGCGCAAAGGTTTCTCCCAGGAAATACAGTTTCAGGCATTTTCGCACACCACTTCAGACTTATATGCCATGGAGACTGGCAGACAGAGGAATGCTTAGGTCGGACAAGTGGGTGGGGGGAATTACAGATTCTGATATGGAACGTATGAGGACTTAACACCGACAATAAAGAAGCAAAGGACTTTGGTATTTTGCCTCAATATATGATATAATTTGGTTACCAAAAACTGGTCAATGAAACACTCTAAGTTAAATCAAGCAGATATAGATATATTCATTGTTAGCGTAAGTTAATTCATAAGAAGCAAGACATAATAGTGGATGGCTTGTAATTTCTTCTAGAGAAAAACTGAAAAATAGTATCAAGTTAATACATTCAAAAGGAGATGTCTATGCTTGGTGCAAATTAGATAAAGCTGTGCGTAATCTTCAAATCACTTTTCTTTATTTGCTGCTTGAGGAATCAGAAACATCTAACCTGCTGGTCACAAATATTTTTTATTGAAACAAAGAGTGATGTAAATAAGTACAAATCTGTAAACTTTAACATTATACTTGCTGGCGATTTAAATGCCAGGATTGCTTCATATCCTGTCGTCATTTTTCGTCTAGGAAACAGAATTCTGATGTTTGTATCGATAATGAAACTATGAGATTCTCCATGGACAAAGGTACAAATCGATTTGCTA
The DNA here is from genome assembly GCA_016617855.1 of Megalonaias nervosa. Classification (NCBI taxonomy): domain Eukaryota; kingdom Metazoa; phylum Mollusca; class Bivalvia; order Unionida; family Unionidae; genus Megalonaias; species Megalonaias nervosa. Next base: position 15,639 of record JAECUM010004863.1, on the reverse strand, counting down.
CTTGTTTGATATATATATATATATATATATATATATATATATATATATATATATATATATATATATATGATTCACTGAATAAAGGAACAATCTTTGAAGACCTAGATAAACAAATAACGAAGGATGAAATTATACAAGCGATACAAAATCTCAAAACTTCGAAACAACATGGCAATTGTTATCATTTGAATGATTATTTCAGAAATGGAGTGATCATTTTCCTAATGCTACGACTCTGTGGTCTTAAACTAAGTAACATAAAGGAGTGAAGACTATTAAGTTTTGTAAAATGCAACAAATAATTTATTTCCATAAAACACAAAGTGAACATTTAAAAAGAATTTACAGATTGTGAATTAAATCCCAGGTAGTATTAAACGTTCTATTACAAGTCCAAATGTATGAAGTTCCAGTTCAATTCCAATGTTATTCCAAATATAGTCCGATACTTAAAGTGTTGCTGTGCTTGTAGTCTCAAACGTGTTGATGTGCCAACGGCCTGGAATGTGATGATGTGCTAACGTCCTGTGATGAATCACCTTAATAAAGTCCAAAACGTCCCTATCTGAATTCACTATAATTCTAAATTTTTGTCCCTGTCCAAGAATAGTATCGAGAACTTTGTAATTTTAGTGAATACTAATTCACCCAAACATAAAATTAAAACAACAATAAAATGCTGATTCTGCTTAGGGTGTTAAAGCAAGAGTGAATAATTTTTCAAGTGAACAACATTATATAACGCTAAGATACAATAATAGAGCCAGGATGTAGATCGGTCTCCTTTATAAACATTCAAAATTGTCAGCATGTTTGGGAATGTCCAAGTGGAAATCTGTTGTCCAAGACGCAGTTTCGCAGAAACATATTTACATCAGTTGACAACGATCTGAATATTTAATTCACACTCAGATAGAGTTATCAGCCACGTATTATGTTGTTTACAAAATAAATATTTGTGTCTGGTACAGCATGACCTTGACTTTGGAAAAAGTCAATTTCATAATACAAATGTACTTAACGTGTAATCATCACAAAAAGTTACAAAATAATACATATTAAATATGCATAACACTGAGCAACGGGGCAAGGCAGATATACAAGTCTGGTGTCGCATATAGTAAAGGAAATTACAGACGAATATTTTATAAGGTTGTTTTTCAAAATAATTTGCCAATATTTTAAATGAAAGACTTTAACTGGACGGAGTATATTAACAAACTACCGGATGCACAGTTTGGTTTCAAGAAAGGGGTGGAAACTATTTTTGTTTTACATTGCTTGATTAATAAGTATTTAAGGAACGGTAAAAAGTCTTATGCAGCTTTTGTTGATTTAAAAAAAAAAAAGGCATTAGATAGCGTTAACTGAAATGGTTTGTAGTTGAAGCCATTTATCCAAGGTGTAAATAGCACAATGTAGGATGTTCTTCGTTCCGTGTACAGTGTAGTTACGGTATTATTGGTGTCTTTCGTGTCTAGAGTAGGTTCGATACAAGGTGAAGTGTTATCACCTATAGTCTCTTCGTTATTTGTTGAAGAAATGGAAAACTCTTTACAACCAACAAAAGATACGAGCTCTCTTTATTTTTGACAGTATTAGCTGACGATTTAATTTTATTTTCATCAAATGTTGAAGGCTTGCAAAAGCACAGTATATAGGCAGTTGTATATTGAAAATGAATCAAATAATATTATAATCTGTGTTAAACTCCTAAATGATACTAAAAATATATCTGGCTTTGGTGAAGTGGGGATGTTTCCTGATTCAGCAAATTGATCTAAGTTTATTCCAATTTTAAAAAAAAAATGTGTTAGAGATGCATTTCTTTCAGACTGGAAAAAGTACATTACAAAATTCTAATATAAAAGACTACATGGACCATTATGCATGTATTTTCACACGAAAACTGGTCTATTTGGACCAATATAATGTATTGCGACACGATAAACTGGTCTATTTTGGACCATGATACATGTATTGTGGCACAATTTGCTAGTCTGTTTGGACTATGATACATACATTGTGACACGATAAACTAGTCGATTTGGACCATGATGCATGTATTGTGCGCCAAACACTGGTCTATTTGGACCATGACACATGTATTTTGACACTATAAATTAGTCCATTTGGACCATGGTGCACGTATTGTGAGCCAAAACTGGTCTATTTGGACCATGATACTTGTATAGTGACACGATCAACTGGTCTATTTTGGACCATGATACATATATATGAACACGATAAACTGGTCTATTTGGATCATGATACATGTATTGTGACAGGATGTCAGAATACAAGTAATATCAATACCCCTATCTACAGATCTTCTTATCATACGAAAATCCGCCTTTGAAACCTATAGTTAGGTTTTTTTTCATATCCCTGGCGATTAGATATGTATTTTGTTTGTACCGGATTTATGTTATTGTTATGAGAATCTAAATACAAGTGAGTGATGCATTTTTAATAATTTAGATGTGAAATCAATGTAAAAGTTGCGATGCAACTTAAATTTAATTTTTATCTATACGCTTTGCAATTTTTGCGCCATTCTTTAGACAAACATAAATATGTTTCTTTGAATCGTGGTTATGATTATACCTTTGTCACACAAACAACGGACGCAAATTGTAAACAAAACCACATCTTTAAACTAAAAGTGAAGCATCTTTGGTAGAACGTTCCCGTATCCATGAACCAACACCAGATTTCACTCAGGGCGATAGTGATAACGATATATGCAATGTGGAGTTTAAACGCATCTCCTCCACAGTATCAGGAGTGCGGTCTAAATTTTCTGTCTCAATCAATTTAACCGGCGTTTAGTCTCATTTGTGTATCGATCATTTTTAAACGGCGAAGAGTCTCACTTGTGTCTCGATCATTTTTAATCGGCCAGTAATTTCATTTGTGTCTCCATCATTGTTGACCGGCATGTAGTCTCCTTTGTGTCTCGATCATTTTGCCGTGTGCGATGATCGCCTATTTCTGACTGTGTTCCTTTTGTACATTCATTTAAGCAAACCACAAAGTTTGAATTTGAATGTAGATACAGTATTCAAGCAATCTTACAAAACCTAAATGACACGTATAAAATAATGATTTGCGGAAAATTCACAAGTCAATATCAATAATTTAAAAGTTATTTGTGTTTCCCCATACTCTCTGCGTCTTCTAAACTGTGTGGAAATAAATATGACAGTGTTAAACCCATAGTTTCATTCATCCTCGCGTCCCTCCAGATTTGGTTCTTCATTATATATATATATATATATATATATATATATATATATATATATATATATATATATATATACCAAATTCATTAAATATAACATGGCATTTAAAGTGTTGGTATAAAGCAATCTGATATATCAATACTATTGGTATATCAAATTGTGATCCGCCCATGGCGCAATAAGACGCATAATCATTCTAGCGACCGTCTGCAGTTGATTCTAGATCAATGATGAATTTCCACACATTACTCATTAGTGACGTATGAAAATAACTATAAAATGTATTAATAATTCTAGTTTTCTAAATAAATTTAATATGGTACACATTTGCATCACAATCCTTTGATTTCTGCCCCCCCCCCCCATGCATAACGGACAAACTACGCAGAAATGTAGAGTGAGAGAGAAAAGGAATTTGGGCTGGATTAAAACCTTGAAATAGAAATTACACCAAGTAACCTACAAGAATATGGTTCGTCCTAACGATACGTGTGCACTTTCCCTGGGATTTATCAACAGTGTTTATCAATGATACAATGTTGCAAACCAGTAAATTCCTCGGTTACGTGGTACACATAGTGTGATATATTTAATGTTATGTTGTTTTTTTTTGTGTGTGTTTGTTTGTTTTTTCTTAAACATACCATAATGTTCTAAAAAAATCGATTATTATTATTTAAGTATGAAAATGTTCAAAGGCCTCTCTCTCTCTCTCTCTCTTGACCATAGTAGCAAGATACGGGGTAAAATCTATGAATTGACGAACGTAGAACATTCTATTTTGTGTCATCCCAAGATATCTCTGGACTTATGAATGATGGTAAAAGTTAAGTCAAACCGACCAGAGAGAGAGAGAGAGAGAGGGGGGGGGGGTTTATGGTCGGTTGTACTGTTGCTAAAGCAGAATAATGACTTAGATCAACTGTAAATATATTAAAATATTTTAATTAGCTCTTGTTGGTTCGTCAGTTGGCTTAGTTTCTATTCCACATTAATTTCCACGCGCCGGTATGTGAATGGCGTTCATGTGAATGACGTAGTTATCCCAGTGTACATAGTGCTCTACTGTACTTTTATCATTAAAACCATCTTTCATGTTTAAATCATAAGTGTGTATTATATTGATATAATCAATGTGGAGAAAAACAGAAACCAAGAAAAGAAAACAATCAACTTATCAATATGCAGAGTTGATTGTAAATAGCCACTAAATGCATAGAACTACATTTTGTAGCGGACACACTCGGGGATATGAGGAGTTCATTCACTAGGTCAATACACAGCTGCTTGTAGTAAATCTGAACTCCGTTCAAAGGGCAAATATATGTATTTGTATGTGATATAAATAAAATATATGTACAGTATGTACGCTGTATCAATGATATACCACTCGTTGTATAAATTTTTCATTAAAAGGAAACTCAGCAAGCTTCGTTTCCTTTTAATGAAAAATTTATACATCTCGTTGCAGATCATTGGTACATTGTGTGTGTTTGGGACTTTTAACTCACCCGTTAACAATTTAGAAGTCAGCATATAACTAAGTCACATTCCTACGAGCTTAAAGATTCAAGTACAGATAGCATAACTGTCTCTAAAGGTTTGAGGGAGACAGAGAGAAGTTGTGTGCGCATGTGTATATATATATATATATATATATATATATATATATATATATATATATATATATATAGAGAGAGAGAGAGAGAGAGAGAGAGAGAGAGAGAGAGAGAGAGAGAGAGAGAGACTGTATTTTGATATTCTTACATTTTTGCCGTGTGCATATACAGCCATCCGTCCTTCCACCCATCTATGCACACATACTTATATGCATACTTATATAGATAAGAAATGGTTGATGTATGTATGCATACATACATGCGCGTACGTATGCATACACATGTATTGGTAGATATAAAATGCATACAGGGAAACCTTATATTTTATTTCATGCCTGGGTCTGCATTTGAGATCTGAAAACTTCTTGTCATCTAGTCATCTTATTGAAACATGCTAAATACAAGAAAATGTTAGCTTTGAGCACCACTACTCGGTGTCATAAATAAGTGCAGATTTGGGCCAAGAGTGACACAATGAAATCGATCGATCGATCGATCAATCGATCGAGATCGAGATCGAGAGAGAGAGAATTGGTGGTTGGGATGCTGATAATGAGTTACTAGGTATACGCTATAAGGTCTTTGTTCTATTCCAGTGTTTTCGTTCGTGAAATTATTCAAAGAAACAAATCAACTCATCGAATACTAATGTCCCAACATAGTTTCTAAAATTTGGCTCAAACGCGTTAGTAAACCAGGCACAAGGACCGACGGACGCACGGATGATCATTCGTAGTACAGCATAAAGAAACAAAAAACATATACAAGAATTTTTGAACTAGTTAGATGCACATTATTTCGCACCTGACTTGTCTGCGGATAAGTGTAATCTTTGTATCTGACAACGATCTCAGCAGAAGAAATTGTATGTTGATACACAGTATCATCCGAAAGCTGCTAATGGTGGCGTATCTGACATTGAGCTGATGGGAGTCGCTAGCGATGCTGACTCGCAAACCTTGATGAAGCATATAATGAAACAATATAGGCGAGCTAAATTAGAATCCTCTTTCTAAAACACGTAACTCCGCGCCTGTTTGTTTGACTTCAAGCTCTGAGTTAGAGCCTTTTCAGTAGAATCCCAAGGCAAGGACTGTCCAAAAATAAAAGATGAAGATGTGAATGAGTCTGTCCATGCCCTGCAAGCACATCCGTGGTTACAATGTGGGTGCATTGATAGCCTTTAATTTATAACCCATGGGCTAAGTCCCTTCTTGTGTGGAGGGGTCAAAGGCGGACCCCAGGGTTTGAAGGTTACCGGCCATACTCCAACATTTTTCTTTTTACATCAAATTTGCATTACATAATTAAAAGTAGATATACTCGCACAAAAAGAACATAAATATTATCAAGTGTGAAGAAGAAATAATAATTTAATTACTTGAAATAGAAGTATACAACGCTGTTACTTCCCCTTAGCTACGATTTCCCACCTATAGAGGACACCAACCGGAAACGACGTACATTTATCCCCACAAGACGAAGTGCATGCTTCTTATTGTCGAAAAGTAAAACAATATCAACTATGGATTGGAAACATTTAGATGAAACTACTGAAAACTAATTTACTGTTCAGCTTTATATCGATATGTGTGCACGACACACTAGATTCTGTCGCTTTCAAAACTGTTCCATTGTTTCAATTTATTTTGAAAATTACCGAAAATACAGATAAAAAGGAATCAATGCTGGCTTCCCTAAGTCGGCCGACTTTGTAAAAACAAAAGAAATCGGCACACTTAAAAGAATCCAATGGAACCAAACTTGGCTTTCTTATGTCGGCCGACTTCATTAAAAAAAAAAAAAAATTCGGCACACTTAAAAGATACCATAGTCAGTTTCTGGGGTTGGTTTGCTTTGCAATATAATAACCTTTGTATTTGATATCCTGTCGGTAAGTTTAAGCAAGGAGTTTATTGCTCGCCGCCAGTTGTGTTTATTCATCACCCGGGCTTCTATTTGTTTGCTATATGTAATCATAATTGATGTTTGCAGGGCAAATTGTATACTCAACAATAACTTGCTTTCATAATATTTTCCTAACCCATGCTAGCGAAAAGATTATCATTTGCACTCACAGTGAATGTATTTTAAAATAAGGATTTTTATTTGCGAGATACCGTCGTATAGTTAACCTGGATACAATACAATCTTGGTCAGTTTGCACCTTGTAACTTATCATGCGTGAATGGCAGGTGCCTTCAAGCAAACGGGTGATATTTTCGTCTCTTTTGCGATTTTGTTATTTGACATAAGCGATACACACTACAGTAAGGATGTATATGCAAGCCGGCATCCCCTACATATATGGAGTTCGTGGATATATTTTTTCTTTAACAAATTTTGCATGATGAAAAAAGAAGGAATAAATGATAACAATGCAAGGTTAGCCTCTTTGATTTTATTTTCAAATAAGTGTATGTTTATCATTTTTCTTTTGTACTGTGCAAGGGGGGGGGGCACAAATTCAACACAAAATTATTTCCTTTCTTATTTGTATGGAATAATGGAGCAAATATGATTGACGATATTGACTAGTAATGACAAGCTTTTAATTCACGCGCACACACACTAAGACAACTTGAAAAATAAAAACAAACAATAAAATTAACTGGTAAGATCTTCATATTGCAGCAACTAAACACTGACAAAATGCTCAATATTATTCTCTCTCTCTCTCTCTCTCTCTCTCATGTGTAATCGAATGTGTATTATATGCAGCTTTGTTTCAATCTGAAACCTAAAATTAAATATATTTGTTATAATATCTCTTGTTCACTACCCTTAGAAAAATGTATACGTATTCTGTAGAATATTATCTGTTAAGTAGTATTGTTTTATAAATCAATATTGATAATTTGACTGGAAGACTTAAATTGAGAATGTCGTTGTGCAAATGCGTATATATTTTTGGCATAGAAAAAAAGTATATAAATATTTTAATTACAACGAGCAAGGTATGTTAGTTTGAGTATTCTTTCATATATATGTACGTTACGAAGTATGATTATTTTCTTTGAAAGAATATCAAGATAGTTTGTTTAAATTTAGTTTTTTTTTCCTAAAACCTATTCCTAAAACCTGTCTTACATAGTATCTACTTGTTGTTTGAAGAAAAAGAACTTGTTCAAACTACTGTTAGGTTGGGCCAAATTGTCTTTCGAGTTGGGCCGAATTGTCTTTGGGCCAAATTGACTATAATCCGGCATAAATGACACAACGTTCCCATCCCTCACCCTATTCGATCCCACAGTTTGAATCCACTTTTGTTCTGG
>JAECUM010004863.1:0-2500 GCA_016617855.1 Megalonaias nervosa | reverse complement strand
GAGGCAAAAGTGGAGTTGTGAGCCCTTCCATCCGTACCTGTTCTGGTCATACATATAAGCTAATCAGTGACCACAAGCCCCTGGAAATTATTTTCAACAATCCAAAATAACGACCCTCTGCAAGAATCGAGAGATGGCGATTGAGATTACAACCATACAGTTTCAAAATAGTTTACAAACCAGGTAAAACAAATGCAGCAGATTACACTTCGCGACATCCCAAGGCTGGAACTGAATGCTGTAAACATTCTGAAGTTGCAGAAGCTTATGTTCAGTTCATTTCTGTTAATGTTGTAGGTATCACGGTACCAATTGTATTACCATAGACCTCAGTGCTAATGTTTTGTGAAATAAATATAATTTCTATCCTACCTCAGCATGCGTCTAACACACTGTCATAGAGAACAATGTTGGATCGTCAATTTGACATGGACAGAACCAGGTACTTTATTGCAATTTAGAGAAATAACTCTGTAGGGACTAAACAAGGTTAAGAGTTACCAGTTACAACAGATGCATTTTCAATGATGTTTATGACATTTTAAAAAAAATCATAAAAAAATACCAGATATGATCTAGATATGAATTAACATAATCTCACATGTTGCCAATATACTCAACATATTTTTTTAAGAGTGACAGAAACTACAACTCTTATATAATGCACCAATCATAGCTAGTTCTGTTGGTTATTTCTGAATACAATGTTTCCTACACCTTAACTTCTGCCCACCTGAGCAGTACGTTAGAGTGGGGGTTCTGAACCACTTTTCGGGGTGGGGTCACTCAGTCGCAGAAAAGTGGGGTTTTGTAACCAATTTTGCAATGGTACTCACTAAGTCGCCTATGTTTGTTGTGAAACAGTACATTTTGATCTTAGTGCGATGAATTCGACTATGAGATCACCATTGGCTTTGTCCTTGAACTTTCAAAGAACCTTTTTCTTATCTGTACAGTAAAGCGGGTTATCCTCTGGATAATCACTGGGCCAAAGTATTATCGGTGATCGTATATATCCTGGTAAACATCTTCTGTTTGAATCTCATAGATGAGTGAATCGGTATCCGTCATAAGCAGGCTAGCACGATCTCCGTACATCGACTACATAGATACATAACGGAAATCGAGCATGAGCATTTTCAAAAGATCGAGTACAGCGGCTCCAACGTAAATGGGTTTATCCAGCTTAAGCTTGGTTTCTCTGGACTCCATCTCGACTAACTCCTCGTCAAAGATTTTCATGTGCATAAAGGCATCCGATGCGACAAGTTTATCACGTAGTCGCATGTACTTAACTATTTCAATGTTTCTGCGTTTTCTTGTGTTTTCGATGGTCTTTCCAAAGACGGTCTTGTTCATGAGTTTGAAGAAATCTTTGTCGAAGTCCGTGTTAACTTTGGTTCGTTGCGATGTGTTCAAGTCAATGTAACTTTTCATCCACGGAGCGGAGCCTGATTAAACTTCAGTACATTATGAATTTTATCAAGCACCAGTACGTGTCTCAGCGCCTGATCTAGACCGATAAATCAGACCCCACCCCCATCCCCCGTGATGATGCTGATTTTGGGGTTAGGGGCTGATATCACCTATTCATTAAAAGCTGCGATTATTCGCTGCCACTTTTGTCTGCACACATCGGTTAACATTTTATACGCTTATCGGTATTTCTCGTGGTTGTGGAGCTACCGTCGGCTGAAGGGTTCTTTTGGTGACATGTACATTATATTTCCGGAACAAATTCTATGTTTGGTGACTTTTAAATCTATGTGGAATAGCACAACCTTCTGTCCTGTGGCAATTTTAAATTTCGTGCTAGATATATGTGGAAGGTTTATTGGGATCTTAGTTGTACATGTATTTGTTGTTGGCGATGGCATGCTTTTGGTGACGACGGAGATTCCCCCTCGCACCATCTGCTCTGTAAACAATAACATGACTGGGTCGGTGAAATGCTTGAGTTGCACCTGACATGTTTTAAGTAGAACATCCCATGATAAACCGGGTGATACTTGAGGCAAACGGACACTTTTCAGTCGAGTTTTGGCAGCATGATACAATTTCTAAACTCCTCCAAACCCGCAGGATGGGCTGGATCGTAGTAAATGCTGCCTAACACATTCTCCATTTTTTTAATAAGTCACCCACTCTTCACTGATGATACTTTTGATGGCAAAAGGTGGTGGTTTGGAAACGGCTTTACGTGTCCGATGTGCCACGGGAGTAGAAGTCGAGGATAGTGGTGGTGGTGGTGGTGGTGGTGGTAATTAGATGGCTTTGGTCTTCCTTTCTTTTTTCACTTCTGGTTTCCCTTCTTTCCTTTTCACTTCTGTCGAAGGAGGAGTGGACATCATCTTTCTGACCCATGCTATAACTTGTTCTCTTTGGGGTGTGGGGGAAGGGGCCAACAAGGACGCTGCAGTCTTACTAGGGATGGGAGCTGCTGACTATTGGTCTTTGTAGTTACAATGAACTATCATCTTGGACGTTTTCCCTTTTTATA
>JAECUM010004861.1:0-55166 GCA_016617855.1 Megalonaias nervosa | reverse complement strand
TGCTGTCTGTTCCATCGGCAAGTTGAAAAATGTCACTGGCTGAGAAATTGACACAAGTAACCACCTGGCATTTCCTTTCATTATAAGGTACGGTATTCATAATACCCTTGGGTAGTCTCATTTCCCTATTGGTAGCCTCACTAATCTGATCTGGTCTGCCGAATCTTGACATCAAACAGGTATTAGCTTGGAATGACTGAATACAGCTGTAGCATATCTAATTAGCATGTAAATACCACTACAAAGCCATGTGATCTTTTAAATAATGGAAGTGGCAACAAAAGCTAGAAGGAGTTGCTTACCTAGTGGTATTAATTGATAATGGAATATGGTACTGCACTTGTACATGAGTACGATCAGTCATCAGGTAAGTGAACAATACAGATTTACAATTGTGAAGACATCTGTCTGTCTGTCTCACTCTCTCTCAATGGGGCATACATTTTATTTGATCACTAGGTGCAAGAAGAAAATTGTGACGGAATATGTCTTTTGTCATGGTTATTCATCTTCTAACTTGCAAGATCTAACACACATATATGTAATCAAATTTAAACATATATTACAAACAATGTACATTACTGGTGCATGCCGCTTTAGCACAGTTACATCTGATCTGTGTTAATTTTTAATACTGACGATCATGTAATTGTTTAAAATACTCAATGTGGGATCCTATATTTTTTCATACACGACCTCTTCCCCAAAATGAAATATTTTTTTCACATTATTTTTCGTACTCTTGGAGAATTATTTTCCATACGAAAAATACAATAAAGCGATTCAGATGACATAATCCATATATAAGTCAATTCGGATCTGTAAGATGAAGCTAAGATTTTCTGGTCAAAAAGTATCGTCTTCTAGGCTGGCAAGTATGGTACACCATTTTGATCATTTAGAGAGTTTTGTGCCAACTTCATCCATTAAGTACAGCACAGTTTGTGCAAATTTTTGTTTTCAATGCAACATGATGGGATTGGAAACAAGTATAAGGGGAGTAAGACGAAGTTTCTCAACCAGCCCACAGGTCCTGACGTAGTTGCTGTGGCTTCTAATGGAGAATAGCTTTGTACACAATGCTTCTCACGGTCACATCTGATGATGATCATGGAGTGGATGTTGTGTCAATAAACTGGGCATGATTTTCTCTTTGAACCCAAGCCTTTGCTAAAGAATTTCTTGGAGAGAGAGAGTGTGTGTGTGTATGTGTGATTTTTAACGTAGCTTTGAAAAATGTTCAGTCATCATTATGATGTCAGCAGTGCGGTGGTTTATAGTGATGTCCAGCACTGGGGTATCATGCTGCAGACATGTAGCATCATATCCCACCCAGTCACATTATCCTGACACCAGGCCAACCAGTCCTAACACTAACCTCTTAATGTTGAGTGCCAATTGATGCAGCTGCTGGTACCATTTTTATACATCTTTGGTCTGACTTGGCTGGGGTTCAGACCCGCAACCACCCACATCTGCGGTGGACACTCTAACCACTTAGGCCACTGAAGCGGTCAGGAGAGAGAGAGATGACACCTTTTTATATGCTTTTATTCTGACAATGAAAATTTTGTCAACATTATCAGCTAAATACAATCTTTCAAGTCATCTGATTCTGTTGTAAGAGAGAGGTGATGTGCTTATGACTGCTGAAGATAAGTAAATCTGTACTCATATTTTAACAATACATGCCAGGGGTCACGCTACCAGGTGAAGTGGGCAATTAAGTCACCTAAAAAATCTAAACTTCGCCTTCTTCTGTGAGGAAAGCAAAAATGACTTCATCCTGTGATTTTTTTTAGTGGTACATTGACTAACCATACCTTTTGAGATGCTCCTCTCGCCTTAGCCAGTTTAGTTTTAGTGTTGTAGTGAAAGGTATTTATCAAGCCATCAGTAGCTAGGCCTAGTTTTTATATCAATTACGCTGACAGACAAACTCTTGCACATTCACAGGCATGTGTTTCGATAGCTGAGTGACCATTAACCATTTCTCGAGTAAGTTAGCAACTAGGCCCCTATCAGTACCCGATTTACGCATGTTATCCTTTGATGATAAAAACACAAACTTGTGTTTCATAACTTTAACAATAGTATGTAAATAGCAACTTATGTTTTAAGAATATAATCGGTGATCTGGATATTTTAGCTTCCTCTTGTGCACTATTTTCGTCATAAAATTAGTTTGAAACTGTAAGTGTACCAGTAACGGTGAAATAATGGCGGACATCGCTATTTCTGGGAAGTACCAGTTTATTAGACTGTCTGTTTTAGTAAATCATCAGGCAAATACATTCAGAAAAATATACAATTCCTAGAAAGCAACACCTGGTATTATGTTATTTAAGGTTTCACTTTCAAATGCAATTATATAAGTCAGAAACGTATGGGACAATGCTGTGTTGTGGAATTTGCGAGAAGCATTGTAAATGTAAGGCCAAAGTTTTCTGACCTGACTCGTATTTGTGAAAATACGGAAAAAAGCTGCGAAGCAGATAATATTTAATCAATGCCTAAAATTAATACAAGTATGTAGACAAATAAGTAAAACATAAATTTGCAATCCTATCATTGACTGTTGTAGTGAAGCTATATAAAGTGAGTGATTACATTGCGAAAACCCCTCCTTCTAAAAATAGATGCAGTCACGTCTGTGTTGATTCGGTTGGAATGAAGGGTTTAGTTCATATACCAAACATAAAGGAGCCATGTCTGTAATTTTATGCATTTTAGTGTGTTAAGTATAAATAGTTACAGTAATGTTTTATTCGCAACAAACAAATGAGGACGAACAGTGTGATCTGAAGATGCATGTGCATTGGCCCTCATGTACATGGTGCAGGGGTTGTTTCAAATTTTTTTTTTGAAATCTTTGACAGTGCCATTATTGTGAACTTTAAGAAAGTATATACAAAAAATAAAAAAAGATAAAAAAAATTATCAAGGGTAGTTGATTAAGCATTTTTACTAACTTTCAATTACAATAATGTAATCTGGTTACTCAGTTACAATTTGTTATAATGTAGTTTCTGTTACTCTCTTTTGAAGTCATATGGCCAAAATAACTCAGAAAATTTTCTACTTGAAAGTAAAGTATTGCTTAAATCCAGTGTTAAATGCAAATATGAATACTGGGAAATAGAGGGCATAATTCAAATAAGAGAACACACATTATATCTATATATATATATATATATATATATATATATATATATATATATATTGTGTTTCTTTGCTTTGCATCCACTTCTCCCTGTTGAGTTCTCACTTCTCCTTGTTCTGTCCAAAAGGAGAAGTCACTTCTCCCTCAAATTCAAGTCTAGCTTGACCCCTGCATGCATTTGTTTTCCAAAAATTCTATATAAACAAGGAGGAAGTTTCATATGCAGCCACTATTTTAAAAAAAATGCATGATCAAATTAGTAAAATAGGTCCACTTCACAAGCATATCTAATGAAGATGTTCTTATTTAAATGCTTTTTAATATAATTACTTGCATATCTTTTTTTAAAAAACAAATAAAGTATAGGCTCAATTTATGACAAGGGAGAGATAGTAGGTTTTGAGTTTTCACTGAGAAATAAGTTGCAGGACACTGATTTATATCTAAAAGTGAATGTCATTATTTTAAATGAGCCATGATTGGGAAAAGATGTAAAATTAGCAAGTTAAAGAGAGAAGGAGAGAATAAATAGTGAAGGAAAGGATTAACGTCTGAGGATAAAGGATCGAGTGCTTGTTGTCACAACATCAGGAACTAGAATATCAAAAACTTGGTTTCATTATCAGCTAGAAGTCAGCTGAAAACACTTTATCAACACAAATTGGCTGTGAAAACATGAGTGTGTGCTTATTATGTGTGCTTATTATAGTCTTTCAGATCAATCTTTTTCATGGCTCAAATGAAAATTGTCAATTAAAAATTGGTATTTTAACAAGATTAAGATAGCAAATAATAATAAAGAGAAACAACCTGAATGTTAAGTCCAGTATGTTGAATTTGTTCTGGTTTTCCATCTGTTATATACATGTGATGTTGCTATTTCAACGCTGTCATACTCTCCAGAATTTATGCTCCCTGTTTGTGCTGTGCTTCACAACACAAAACCCATCAACCAGGAATTCTGAATGAATTGGGTTGTTCCACAATGTCAACTTACCTATGCAAATTAGCATTATGGGGTCCTCCACAGCAGTCTTCAAATAACATCACTGCAACTATTGTCAGCCACTTAAGTGATACATGAAATGGTTGTTGTTTACACCTGACCACATTGCCTTTTAATTGTCTTGATAACAATTTGCTGTATATACTGCCTAAAGGATAGTTTTACATGGGCATGAGGTGGTGGTTTGTTTTTCTCGTTTTTCTTTTGAAGATGACTGAAAATCATAGTTTTTAAAACATGACTATGCTGGGGGATGAGGTTGGGAGTAAAAAAATTGGTTCTAGCATGACACATGGCACGGCAGGTGTGCTTCACACACATCCACTTTTAACAACTTGACTGTCAAGGAAAGTACCTCCTTGCTCAATTGCAAAAAGTCGCACAGTGCTTGATTATAATGACTGAACTTGTCAAGTGCTTTTTTGCGTTCTCTGTTAACGAGTGTTACAGGTTTCATCACACTAGCAAATTTACTGTGTACCTTTCTCATTTTTAATTGGGGGATCAGTTATATTTACCTGGGATTCACACAACTGCACTTACTGGAGAAAAGATTGACCTTCTTAGTGATTTTCATGCCCAGAGGTCAAAGGTTGCAGGAGAAATTGTCATTATTTGTTCCATATGACAATTGCACTTTCCTCAGGTTTCCAACAGCCATTTTTGTTTCTTCTTCATTGTTGCATTACACTTTAGGGGAGGGGGAGGAATGAAATTAAAGTCTGTTTTAACATGGTAATTACAATAGGTAGACCATTTTAGTTTTCTGAATAAATACTTCAGCAAGCTAAAAAAGGCTTCAGACCTTGACACCAGAATGACAGTTTCAGCTTGAAGTATAATTTATAATAGATGACAGTAGACATGTAAATTCCTCTACAGATTGTTGCAAGTCATTGTGGATACAGTACACATTGAGGGTATTGGGTTCCCCATTGTAAACATTTTCATTGATATAGGGTGTGAACTTGTAAAAGTGTAAAATATTCCAGTTTACCATTGCAAAATAACCGCACTTTCTTGTTGTTAAAGTTTGTAGTTATAATTTTTAATTTGGTGAGATGAGGGTTTTTTTTTGAAAATCTGGAGGAGGAGGATGTAGTTAAATAGCAGTGCTTGGTTGGGAGATATACCATTCTTTTGATGGAACTTTTTCTATCACAAGACGGTGCTCTTTACTTTGCATTCAATGAGCACTCTGTGTTAGAGGTTTCATTACAAGGAAGAGAAAGATCAGACTGAAAATTTTGAACTCCATGCTTAAACTTGATTAAGTCATCTGTAAGACATGATTATTTACTCATGACTAATTGATTGATTGATTGATTTATATTTTTAGCTAAAGGAAGAAGAGGCAAGAAGGTTTTTCCAGCAGATCATCTCGGGGGTTGACTACTGTCATCGCCATATGGTCGTGCATAGAGACTTGAAACCTGAAAACCTCCTTTTGGACAGTAGCCTGAATGTCAAGATAGCTGACTTTGGTAAAGTTAATATTTCTAGCCACATATATAGGAAAGATTCTGAACATGATGTACAAGCACAGGTTCAGAATGTCAAAATATATCTATATTTTTTCAATTTAGACTGTTGCATGAAAATAAATTTTCAAAATATCTTAACATTGAACTTCATTTATTGATTTATTAGAATCACTTGTACAAAACAAATCCGCTGACTATATGACATGCTGTCTATGGTTCTAGTCAAAGTTACAGAAGTCATCATTTTCTGAATATGAGCTTGAGCTTTAGATTTTTGCTAAATGTCAAAAATACTTATGCAGGACTATCCCTGTGTTGTTTATATTTTTGGTTTGTTTTTTATTAGTTGTGCAATGATATACAGTTTTATTTTGGTTTGCTGTTCTGGCAATGCATACCGCAATGCATTTTTTCCCCTGTCTTGTTTTTATCTTACAAATCTGTGTATTCCTCACAATTTTTCCAATTTAATTCAAGAGCCTTATTTTCTTATTCATCTAGATAAACGCTTAACATGAGATTACAAGAGCACGTAAAACATGATGCACAGTACCATTATTGGTATTTGGGCACATTTTAAATGGGGAGAGGGTGCAAGTCAAGACCAGGGGATATTTTTCCGGTTAAAATAATAATTTATAAACTTCACTTTGACTCAGATGTTTATGTCCTGTTCCAAATGACACTAAATGAACAGTACTCAATGCAGAGTGAAGAATCAGACTGACCTGTTCAGGAATGAGTCCCTAATACTGTTGGATGAGGATCCTTTGAAATTGTGGAAAGGTCAGCAGTTCAAGTTTCCACTTCTTGCACAAGTAGCCAACAAAAGGCTATGCATTCCTGCAACTTTCATTCCATCGGAGAGAGTCTTTGGTACAGCAGGAAACATTGTTACCACACAGAGGGCAGCTTTGAGTTCAGACTTTGATATGTTAATTTTCATGAAGAAAAAATATGCAGTGACTTGACTTATTTAGCATCTTGCTAAAACAAAATTGCAAAAAATAGTTGAGATGTGTTGAGACATTTAAAACGATGCTTCTGTGAAGTTAAATTAAAACACAGACTAGAAATGGCAGTGAGATTTGTATTACAGTAGCTGATAATTTTACTGCTTTCAGGTGTTTGTTGACTTGTTTCAGTTTTATATTAATTTTTATATGTTCACTTGACTAGATGACAATTTGAAGTCTTACGAGGTAACATCACTTACAGATGTTGAATTTTTCAATTAGTAAATGTTATAGTGATTATTTTATTGTTTTCATTAAGTGTTACTGTATTGCAATATGTGTTTGCTATATTGCAGTACAATTTTGGGCATATCATTGCACCCCTGTTTCTTATTAAGAAAGCACATACAGAAAGCATTGTAATGCCAGTGCTCCAAATTGTGAGTAAACTTATAGCATTTGCAAGTAATAGTTGCTGTTGTGAATGAAAGATGTTATTCGGTAGCCATATGACAATATCAACAAACTTAATAAGTCAAGAAAACAAAATGACATCATCACTTATTGACACACACACACACACACACACTATAACAAGGTTCCTCTTATAAGGCAGGTATGTTCATAGATGTGGTTTCATTATTCAGCAGTAGAGTTAAATGTATTATATATCATTATATGGTGATTGCACTATAATGTAGTATACTGTTTGGCTGCCAGGGATAGCATTATAATGAGGTAGCATTGTTTTTGTCATTTTTAGTTCATCTGGCCATAAGGCCATGTGCGCTTATGAAATGGCCATGTGTCAGTTGTCCATTGTGCATCTGTCCATCAGCAGTTGCTTGTTGCTGCTCCAGCATCAATATTTTTGATCCAGTTTCAGTCAGAGTGCGGGGTTATTTCATGAAGATCTTGAAAGAGAGTTGAGAATGAGTGAGAGCCATGCGTGTAAATGAGGTAATCCTGCATCTAGTTGGTTACCTCTCTCGAGGCCATATATATGATCCAATTTTGATCATACTTGCAGTATATGGTTTTATCATTAAAGTCTTAAATGAGTACTGTAATGAGTGAGATTCATTCATACTAATGATGTGATCATGCATCTGATGGTCAGAGCTTGTTGCCACTCTGGTGGCCAAACATTTTGAGTATGATGAAACTTGGAATATACCCCTTGTATTATTAAGATCTCAAATGAGTTCAGTAATGAGTGAGATCCATGCATAATAAGTGGTCTTGCATCTGCTTGTCTAATGTTGTTATGTCTCTGAAAGCTATATATCTGTTCTCATTTGAAATATGGACTTGTATCATTAAAATCTTGGATGGGTTCAATAATAAGAAAGATGCATGCATATTAATGATCTTGCATCGTAGTGGATGACCTTGTTGCCACTCTGGGGGTGAGATATTTGATCTGATTTTGATCAAACTTTGAACATTGTTTACTTCATCAAGATCTCAATTGAGTTTGACATTTTTAGCATTTCTTAGATCATTGCTGGATTATATATGTGGCAGTCCTCATCATTATTGATCTCAGTACTAAAGAGATGATGTACTATTTACTGGATAATAGTACTGTGTAATTGCCACTAGTTTTTGAAGAACAATACTGATCAAAATCATACCTCACTAATCAAAAGATAAGCTATCACATGAAATATTAACTTCAAATCAGCTCATTTCATGTGGCTTTACATTTTGTTATCTCTCTTTCTTTCCATCATTGTGCAAAAATGTAGAATTTTATGACACAAAATAGTTGTAACAGGAAGCATTATAATTCAGAGCTTGATATTTTAGAAGCATTGACATGATTAATGTCTTGATGAATGTGACAGTTTGGTACCATGAGTTTTTTTTCTGAGGTGTGAATACCCCACTGAATTTAAAACAACAAAATTAATTTCAAATGAGAGTAAAGCCAATTAATTAAATTCTAGTTTTGAGCTCTGATATTTATCAAAACTTAGCAGTTAAGATCCTGATTTAGAGCTCTGTGTAGCAAAGGTCCCAGCTTAAAGAACAAAATGTTTTGGAATTCTGGCATTAGAAATCTAGTCCATAGTTTTCTATATAATGGACCCATATTTTAGGAGTTGAAAGAGCCATGGACTTCCATTTTTAAAATCCTTATGAGAGATATGCAAGTCAATGACTGGCTTTGATTATATTTTGCTGACACATTAAAAGGTTATTTTTTTGTATAAATTTAGGGAGACTGTGGTATTCATTATTGGAATGCTCCCTGATATTGAATGTTTTTAAATTATTGTGAAATACTGTTCATGCAGATGTGTGTTTTTTAATCTTGCAGGTTTGTCAAATATGATGTATGATGGAGAATTTCTAAAGACCAGCTGTGGCTCTCCAAACTATGCAGCTCCAGAAGTCATTTCAGGGAAGTAAGTGATAAAGTGTTCGTTAAAAAGTCACAGGCCCCAGAAAGGGAGACATGTATTAAGACCAAACAAAAATCTTGTATACTTACAATAAACACCTACCTTGAGCAAAGACATGTTTTAATTGATTGAGTTGAGTGCTTGGTATTTATTATTACTTTAATCAAAGATTCAGTTCTGTTTTGCTGAGGTTTTAAATGATATTGATTTTTACTGGGCCATACATAAAAAAATTTGGTTTGCTGTAACACTGTGCACATGTTTAAGCAGTGGTAGGTTGATTTATTTCTTTTCATTTATTTATTTTATGTACTGGAAACATCACATCTATTCAGATGGTAAAGCCTTAAGCACAAGAATACTTGAATGGAATACTAACATATGCAATTATTATATTTATTGCTTTGTTTTATGTTGCTTCAAATAATTTGCTACTTGCACAAATAACTTGGTAAAGTTGAACCATACCTACATGTACATATATGTGTTTGGTAATCCCAGCTTTTCATTAGATGTACTCTCAAGCCTCATTGATGTGGGATGGAGCTTTACTGGTTGCTAGAAAAAAAAATTGCTTTTAATGCATATAACTTTATTGTCAGACATTTTTCTTCTATTTTTGCCTGTTAAAAATTAAATGGGACAAGTATTCATTTGTATGTACATATGTATGTATGTATGTATGTATGTATGAATGAATAAATGAATGAATGAAACATTGTAGTATACTTAGCAAATAGTCCAACACTGTGGAAAATTGTAGCTTAAAGGAAACTATAACGACTAATATATAATTCAAAATGAAACAAATTACAGTTTTAAAATCACAAAAATAACTGACTAGAGCATATTACCTTTAAAATAATATTACTTTTAACACTTTTTCAGGATTATCAAGTTGCACAAAACTGACTAGAAAAGTAAATTCAGAATCCTGGCATGTATCACCTGTGTAACTGTTGACTAGAACGACACTTTTTGAATATGACATATTTCAGGGGAAGGGTGAAGTGTACTAATGGTTCTATCTTATCCCCCAACTTGGGGTAAGAATTCATTTATTGTTGTTGAGGCTGCAACTCCAATTTCAGTGATTTTCTGAAAATGGTCAAGCACCTGTTCAGACTGTTTCTCTTTAGATACAAAATCTGTAATAAGATTGAACAAAAACATCCAAGGAGCCTGTCATCTCACTTTATGAATTCATAGTTGATGCCATGATGGATGATCCATCATTTATATGCACTTCACATCACTATGCTAAAGTTTGTTACTATTAACTATAGTACTTATGTAATCTGTGTCATCATTTGCAGGATTTATTGGCCCACGATTGCCCATCCTCCATGCTTTCTTTTCTGCATTTTTAGAGGGATTGTTGAATTTCAACCAAATTTGGTATAGACCTTGAGTGAATTTGATTTCCTGAATTCCACAGCATTATTTATAAGTTATTTCCCTTGATTTCCCATTCTTCTGACTTGGGTTTTAGCATAACTTCATCAAGGATTGTTGTTTTTCAACCAGATTTTGTATGCCCCTTATTTAGAAGAAACTTGAATGTTTGATTTCTGCCATTTGATGATGTCATTCAATGGACTTATGATCCTGATTGTTCATCTGTCTGACTTTGGTTTCCACAGTATAACATTACCAAGGTTTGTTGTATTTTAGCCAAATTTGGTTTGTGGCTTTATATTTATGGGACTTTGTATAAATTCAGCTTCCAGTGTTATGCAACATCATTTACAGGAGTTATGATCCTCCTGCATTAGATTTCCACAGTGTAACTCTATTGTTGGTTTTAATCCAGATTAAGTATGCAGCTTTATGTTGAGCAGACCTTGAATGATTTTGACTTCACGTTTTCCACAGTATGATTTACCGGGATTATGCCCCCTGACTGCCCATCCTTTTAGTTCCACATCATGACATTATTGAGACTTGATTTCAACCAAGGTTGGCATGCAACTTTATATTGATAAGACCATGGATGAATGGATTTCCAGCATTATAAAACATCATTTAGTGGAGTTATGGTCCCTAATTTTCCATCCACCTTCCATTGATTTCTACAGTATAACTTTATCAAGGACTTTAGCATGCAGCTTTGTGTTGGTCAGCTCATGAATTGGTTTGATTTTTAGCCTTTCATGACACAATTTACAGGAGTTATGGCCCCCTGAGTGTTAGCCAGTCTAGCAGGTTTCTACAGCATTACTTTACTAAAGGTTTGTTTTGTTGGAACCATACTATTTGTGCATAATTGTACTAATGAAACCTTAAGTGAGCTGGATTTCCAGCATTTTGATGTCATTTAGAGGAGCTGTGGGTCTGATGTAAATCTGTCATCCAGAATGGCCACTGTTACTAAAATGAACAAAACTTGAAACAACATCTCTAAAACTAGTTGGCAGATCTGGACCAAATTTAACAGAAAGCATCCTGGCAAGGTGGGCTTTCAAATGATGCCAATCCACTGTGGAATATGGCCACCATTATTAAAATTATTATTAAAATTATAGAAACCTTTAAATGGCTTCTTCTTATGATCTGTTCAACGGAATTTGTCAGATCTGAAGAAAAATAAGGTATGCTGTATAGCAGACTTCAAGATGTGTACAGTTGATGCTCATCTGACATAATGGCTTTCACTTTGTTGATTGGGTGCCAGTTCATCACCCAAAATAGCCACTGTTACTAAAATATAGAAAGAAACTGCTTCTTAAAAATTTGTCAAAAAAATTTGACCAATTTGAGAGAAAGTATCTCATCTCAATTCATATGGGTTCGAGTCTCGGTCTTGACCAAAGTGGTTATACGAGAAAAGCTTGCCAGTAGCTTCCTATTGTTCTGTGTTTCTTAGGAGGATTGCCTGGATTTATACCATGTATAGCCTATTTTGTGCTGAAAAATGGTGTCAAACCCATAACAAAAACAACATCAGAAGACATCCTAGCATAGAGGTCTTTAAAACTTTCGCAGTGCTGATCTACCAATATATAGGAAAACCATTACTGAAAGTATGTTTAAAAATTCTTTTGTAACTTCTCAAAAACAACTCAGCAGAATTTGAACTTGAACAGATTTGATAGAAAACATCTTGGCATAAAGGTTTTTCGGGTTTTCTACAGATGATACCAATCCAGCATCAGAATATGGTCATCATTACCTATCAAAAAAAGAAAAACAACTTTTTAGAAACTGCTAGCAGAATTTGGCAAAGTTGAGCTTAAAGCATTCAGTATTGAGACCTTCTGAAACACCATTGGTAGAGTTTTACCAAATTTTGCAGAAAGCATTTTAGAATAAAGTCTTTTAATTATGTACAAATGATTCCAATCAACCTTGAAATTTGGCAGCTGTGGCTTAAAATAGAAAAAAATCACCCAGTGCATATGTCTCTGTACAATTTCACTAGCATACCAACATCATGTGTGAGCAAACAGGTTTAATCCAAACTGCAGTGATTAAGTTATTCATTGCTAATATATGGCGTAAATGCGGAGATCTGAAATAAAATGCTGACTTCTTTTTCCACATGTTTGAATTAACATATTTAATACCACTAATGTAATCTTAAGTAATTAGGTTCTTGGGTGTTTTTAAGCCTACTATCAAAGCATCAAGCTCTCAGTAATTAGGGATGAGATGCTTGAGCAGAGTCGATGACTGTAAACCTAACAAGCTTGCCGCATGGGAACCCCTTGTTGCTGGTTGAGCTTGACCTTGTAATAAATTGAATCCGTAAAGTGGGTTGAATGGCAGTGTTATTAATGCACATATTGTGATGACTGGTGCAGAACTTGCTGTTAGAAAATATGACTTTGTGAGTGATATTCAATGCAGGTTATTGATAAGTTAAATGAATTTGGGGACAGTAGAGATGTACATTCACTGTGCAGAAATTTTGTCAAAACTGACTTTGTATAAAACACACACTTGTCCATATTTTCATAGTTTAATTGAACAGTGGAACTGTGAAAATGTTTACTTTTATTAAACTGCACCATTTAAATGCATGCATTATGGATCTGTGACATTATATATTGGATATTTCAACTTTTCTTAGTTTTGGCCTTTCATGGTCAGGATCTACAAACCTAACAAGAATGCATTCTAGGTCTATAACTACTTGCATCTAAAAAGATGAATATGAATTTAGTTCTGGATACTTTATCCTTGATATTTTTCAGTAGTATATCATGATGTTAATGAAATCTATGATGTAGTTCTGTTGATGTGTTCAGTTTCAAGTTCAGTTCCATTTTTTTATTTGAGTATAACAAAGAAATTCAGTCTAAAAAAAACAGCTTATCAGCCTTGTTATGGCATATACTGTGTTAAACAGCTTCTTGTAACACTCAGTTTGGCTCAGACTGTATTTATTGATCACTCTGTTTAAATCATCCTCAACATCTTTTTCACAGATTTGGCCTTTTCATTATCAAAGTTTAACTGATATGTATTGTGCATTGCACTTCTTTGGTGAGTTAACATTGTATCTTTCCTTGTGATAATCTGTCCAGCAAACAATCCAGTTTATGTCTGCAGTTGAGGGGTATCTCTTACCACATGAGCCTGATGTTTTATCTGTAAAATATGACAAAATCTTTGACAGCACAAAATAACTTGATCTGTACTATAATACTAAGAATTATAGTTCAAATAAGGTTAATTTGTGTATTATAGTATGGGTAAGGTTATTTCATGTTGTCACATATTTGGTCATATTTTTTTCATTAAATGCCAGACTGCTGTGCTCTTATGTATATTACAAGATGTGATTTTATTTAATCTTCGTTGGCCTAGAGCCAAAGAAACTCCTGCAGCCAAGAATCTTTGAACTCTCGTTTTCGCTTTTAATTGTGTTTTCCTGTCAAAGTCAAGTTTAGTTTTAGTCTATTTTGTTGACTTTTTCATTAAACTTTACACAATTTGGCAAAATCTTTATAAGAAAACAATCCATCCAGATGTATTCCTGGGAAAATTCATCATAGTTGTGCATAATGGTGTCAAGGAGTCCAGTGATTGGTTCAGAACAAGATATTCCCAGGAAATCATATCCTCCAGCCAGTGAAATTCATTTTCATGTAACCATTAAAATATATAATCTAAATCAGTACCATCAGCTTTCATTGATTGTATCTTTGAAGCTGTAGCTGGTTTCAGTCCTATGTGTAAACAATGCTCAGACAAAAAGGGAACTACTGCCCTTTCAAGTTTCAGGCCACAATTTATTTGTTCATGGACAAGTAACCTTGCGAAAGTTGGCCATCGGTAAGATAATAACAAACGCCTGAATCATTCAAATCATGTCTCATGAATACATCTACCCTTAAGCCAATTCACAAAAGCAGCTCAGACAAACCAGATTGAAATGGACTTTGAGAAAGCAGGACTAATTAGCTTATTGTTTAGTTAGCAGTTAGCTGTGCACACATGTATTCATATGTATTCATATATGGGACTATTATGTGCTTTGCAAAATCAAGAATGACACAGACAGTGAGTAAATCTGCTTTTTTTACTGTACTATACACCAGGTAGAATTGTTACAATGTTAAACGAGTTTTCATGTTCATGAAATTTTGCATTTAAATTAATTTGTAATCAGTCAGTAAGTTTCAGTATTCCATTGTCATGCATGTACTTGTCCTAATGTATATTTCACATTCTCAGCACTCTAGATAGCTGTGGTATTAAAAGAAAACATGATGCTTTTCCATTACATGTGACTGGGGTGGGCGGATGTGGTGATGGTCGGCATGGTTAATATTTTGTTGTGACTTTAAATTTATGGTCTGGCTCACCCACCCAAAATTGGAACCCAATGAAGTTTAAAGTGTTTCACAGCAGGCCACTTATAGAATTGTACCAATCCGACAGATAATATCCATGCTTACACAAATAATTTCATTCTGCTGTCAGCTATAGCCATCTTTGCAAAAAGGATAAAAACATTTACCAAATTTTATATTTTAAAAAATCTGCTTACTAAGCAGTCTGGCATAGGGGCCATTCAGTAAGATGGCAAAACTAGAGAAGCCTTGAAACTGTTGTTTGCATAACATTCACAGTTACCAGTATTTGAATAAAATGTTAATAAAAAGCATCATTCTGACCCAGATTTCTTGGCCAATTGCTCTTGCATTTGTCACTGTAGCAGATATCAGCTAGATGAGAGGTCTGAGACCTGCTTGGGCCTCTTGTCTAAAGAGTTTAATTTCAGAAAATTGGACTTTTAATTTATATTTGGATTTTTTATTCTTGCAGATTGTATGCAGGACCTGAAGTGGATATATGGAGCTGTGGTGTGATATTATATGCCTTGTTGTGTGGTACAGTAAGTACCTCAATATCATAGGTTTATCTAATACTCTATTTCTCTGAAGATATACCCATGCTCAGAACAATCCTACCCAAACTTCTGACCCAGGGGTTAGAAAGATATATGCAAGCATTCATACTGTTGTGTAACTTGGCTCAAAAGAATTAACAAAAGACATTTTCTGTATTGTTTCATCCGACCACCATGAATTGTGTTAGTCCTTCGAGTATTCATTCCAAAACATAGTTGCAGATGACATTAAGTTGATATGTTAAAATTATTTATAAAAATTCGTTAAAAATATATTACCTATCTGGAGTTTCTTAAATATACTACTGACTTCTCACAGTTTCAGTGAAAAACAGTATTGTATTAGAGTGATCCTTTTTTGCCTTGATTACCAAAACAAGTTAAGGATCATTTTAAATTGCAAAAGGCATTAAACAAATTGTTTATTATTTCTAGCAATTAAATCATGCTTGTTTTATTCAAAGGATGATTTAAAAATTTCCTTGCTCTAGAATGTCAAGTTGATCACAAAAATTCCACAATTGTTACAATTTTAAAACAATATGTTGTATCCAGTATGTTGTCCTGTTCAAATTTAGTGGAATCTTCCTAACAGAAGTAATGAGCCAAAGCTGATTTGTGCCTTTTGTTGCTGAAAATTGCATTTTTTTAAAAATCTTTAAAAAGTGATGCATTCAAATACTTTTAAATTGAAATGAATTCAAGAAAATTACTGATTCCAAATTGGGATCAGCTAAACGCTGTTTAGTTCTTGATAAAAATCCTGAAAATAAAATGAAAGTAAACAAATTATATGATATGCATGGTTGGGAAGGATTTAGGATGATACCATTCAGTGCATCAGTAAAATCTTGGCATTTATTGAGTTTCTATCCTTTTTTGTTCACAAAGAGAAATTAAGTTGATTAAAAAAATTTAAGTTTTCAGCAGAATCTCTTTATAGATATACTTGTGTGAATGGAGACGGTAAATCTGCACTGTATAGCCAGTAATATTTGGATGTCTTATTAAACTCTGAATCTTGCATTCATTCAACAATCTTTTTTCCTGTGTTCTGCTTGATATTTGTTACATGTTTATATCTCTCTTCAGCTACTATTAGACAAGGCAAGATTAAAAACAAATGTCAATTTGATTTTTGCTTATTTACCCATAACAATACATTCTTTCCCATCTATCATTTGTTTTCTTTTTCTTTTTCATGTTTTCGGATATGATCTCACAATAAGTATGGTTTCATTTGTTTTCGGAATCTGTCTAAACTCCAGCCCAACATTTAGAAGGATTTGTGTTAATTTTAGCGTGAAGCAATTACAGGTTCTTGTAACCTCTAGATCATCCTTTATATTCAACCCAGGTTTAATTAGTCAAGCCATACTCTATTTACTTTTACTCTTTAAAAATCTAGAAAAAGAAAAAAAATTATAATTCCTTTCTGTTTTGCTCACAAATTTGACTGTATGAGGTACATAAGAAACATTAATTCCATCAACATAACCTGACCATCAGTACACTTCTCTAGTAATGGATCGTCAGTTTATTCTGCACTGGTGTCATACAATACAGTCTTACAAAACAGTAAAAGAGAGCCTTGATCAGGGGAGGTAAGGCAGTTGGCAATTTCTACATTAACTTGGACACTAAATGACTATTGAATAGGGCCAGTTTCTGCCTCCTCAAGAATTTGATTCAGATGATGTATATTACATGTATGAGGTGTGTTGTTTCATTTCTGACACAACTTTTCCATTAATGTGCCAATTGCCATAGAAGCAGTACATTAAAAAGAAATTAAAGAAGACCCTAGCATTTTCCAAACTTTACATGGGCCTATCCATATCCTATCTGCTAAATTAAAAATGATGATACAAATATATTTTTATCAATTTTATGTTGTGAAACTGTATATTAGGAAAAATGTATGTGAACTTTCTCCAAGTAGTCAACTTTGAACATTACCAGCTTACAGCTTAGCTTAAAATTGGTTCAAGTTAAATTGTAGAAGTAGATCTATCATCAAGTTTCATTGTAAACTGTAACTGTTGTAAAGTTAGAAAAAGTATTCCCATTGTGGGAATTAAACGGAGTTCTCAGTGTGTTGTATCCCATTGAGCTAGTAGTTTTGTTGGGCTTAGTCCGTCATTGAGCATGTCTCTAAGGCAGCTCAGCACAAAAGTGGCTATATGGTGCCAGCTAAAGGAAAAGTTCAAAAACTGTCTTTCATTGAACACTGCATAGTGTGTGTGCAGCTGCTTAATTTTACATTTATTTCACAATATTTTAACAATATGAAGCAAGATCAACTAAAACATTATTAAATATACCTCAAGCTTATCCTTACTCATTAAATATAGTAGTCCTATTTTGGGAGTCATAAATATCCTACATGGATACTGACAGAAGAGACTTGTAGAAAATTTGAGCATAAGACATTTTTATCTTTTATTATATTTTATTTGGAAACTTATCAGCTTTTTATTGATAGCAACAATCTCATTTCTGTCATAAGATAGTACAATTTTAATCTAAGTCTTCTGAAACAACCTAAAATTATGGACTCAGAAGAGTAGCTAAAACATTATTAAAAATATACCTCAAGCTTATTCCTTACTGACTTCTTATAGATACCCACCTATTTTGGGAGTCATAAATATCCTACATGAGATGCTGATTTGAAGAGACTTGTAGAAAATGCTGAAAATGCATAAGACATTTTTATCTTTTATTATATTTTATTTGGAACAGTATCAGCTTTTTATTGATAGCAACAATCTGCCTTCTTTCTGTCATAAGATAGTACAATTTTAATCTAAGTCTTTCTGAAACAACCTAAAATTATGGACTCAGAAGAGTAGTTTTAGAGTAGTTTAGAGATCAAAGTTTTTTAATCTGCAGTTTTGAAATCCTGGTTCTGTCACATGTCTGTCAACTCCTCCAAAATGATGTTTATATCAACATGGGGTTTTCACCAACTGACTTCTTATGATACCCAGTTGGTAGTAAATGAAAATCGTGCCAATCATATAGCCAGTATGGCTGCCGTGACAGGCTGTCTTGAAAAACTTGCTGTCACTACTCACTCAGAATGGATGGTCATATTGATGTGGGGTCTTCACCAAAAGACTTATAATGATGTCTACTTTGTCCCAAAAGAAAATGGTGCCAGTCTAATATCCAGTATGTCCACCACAGCAGCTAATGGGAAAATCTTTTTGTCACTAAAGTATATCAGAGATGGTTTCAACACTCAGCAGTTAAAAGGAATAAATGGTCATGAATCCATGGAAATTACTTTTGCCCAATAGAGCATCAATCCCTTTGAGGGACTCTTTGTCTTATATTGGTGATCTATCACAGTACTGAAATCCAAAGTCTAATGTTTGTTTCACATGCTAGGGATAGCATTAAGCATCGATGTTGTGGATGCTCTTTCAGACCTTTGAGATGCATTAATTTGCACACAGAATGCT
Organism: Megalonaias nervosa; assembly: GCA_016617855.1. Lineage (NCBI taxonomy): Eukaryota > Metazoa > Mollusca > Bivalvia > Unionida > Unionidae > Megalonaias > Megalonaias nervosa. The sequence continues at coordinate 36,315 of JAECUM010004861.1, read as the reverse complement.
GAAAATGCAACCAAAATAGCAGTTTTCCAGCATGAGTGGACAGATATTTTTATGCCCATTGGCCATGCCATGGTAAGTTCCATGGCCATTTTTCATACCCCACAGCTTTTTTATTTTCTTCATGGTCAAATGATGTTTAATATGGCACTGGAGACTCCTAAAACTTCATAGAGGTATACTTTGTAACATTGCATTAGTTGTACGTTCATTTGCCCCAAGCTATTTTATGTTCAGCACTAATTAAGAATGTGACACAACATGGTTGCATGTCATCAGAATGAAATTTAATTCTAAGTGACCTTGAAGGAATCTGTTGGATTTATCATCCTATGCAAAAGACAAAAGGCTGAACTTAATAAACATTATCTGTTTTGGCTTAAATGTTTCTTTTTGTTAAGTATTCATAACTGAAAGCCCTGGCTTTCAGTTCTCTAGAAACAAAGTGATAAAAATAAGGTCCAGATGGAAAGACTAAATTCCCATACCCATAAAAATGAAGATACCTTGACATGTTTGAGCTTGTCAGGATATATATCTACAAATAAACCATTATTTCATTTTTGAAGGTCAGTTTTGTTCAGTTTTGGTATTCTGATGAATATTTAAATTTTCAAAATGAAAATTTGTCAGTTTTAGACCTATGTCTCCATTATTTTCTTGTGTCCCATTAACACTTTGTTGGATGCAAAAGAAGAAAGGGCTGAACTTAATAAACATTTTAATTTCCATTAGGCTTAAATTTCGGCATTCTGTTGAATGCAAGCAATATTCATCACTAATTAGTTGATCTTCTGGAATACTAATTTTCTTAAGAACTATACTGTAATCAGGTAATAAAACAGTTTATTTGTCTTAATTAGAGTAGTTATTCCATCCATGGTCATTACATCAGCATGCATATTGTAAGGTAACCCATTTTGTAATTTCACTTACTCTTGCATTAGATTCTTGTCCTTGTTTGTTTACAGCTACCCTTTGATGATGAACATGTACCAACTCTTTTTAGGAAAATAAAATGTGAGTATGACTTGTATCCCTTCCTTGATAGAGGCAGGAGTATATAAGGAATCTTGCGTCTGTACATCTTCTATCATCCAGTCTTCTAACCACATACTAGTCTCATTTTTTCTGCATGTAACTTTGTAAATATTATGGTTATTACTAGAAGATTTGCATATAGACATATTACAATGCTGTCACATTTTTTTAAAAGAGCTATTGCCCTATTCACAGCTGTATACAATACATTTTCAGCTGTATACTATACATATTAAAACCTTCTGAATGCAACTAATCTCTCAGTTTTCAGTGGATCACCTTGGAACTTGGTAAATGTTATGATCATCATCTGAAGATTTCTCCGACCTTTTTTGTTGGAGTTTTTGCCTTTTGTCATGCAATGAAATGCAGTGTATGACATTCTCGTTGGTGCAGATAATCCTGCAGACTTGAATGGGTTACTGTCTTCTCGCCATTTTTATAAGATTTATCATCCTTGTTATTAGAGTTATTGCCCTTTCTTGACTTGCAGCTGAATGCAATGTATGAGAAAATTTTGTTAAAGCAAGTAATCTCTCTGACCATGAAAGATGGTAAATGGCATGATCATCATCTGAAAATGCACATTCTGACAAAATAACTTGTTGTCCATCTGTCCATTGGCATGATATTGTTATTGCTACTTAGAGGATTGTTGTGAAACTTGACATTTACCCAGGGGTCTAGTAGGATCTAAATGAAAATGGCACTACCTGGACATAAAATATGGCTGCTTGGTTTGTAATCTTGAAAATCGGGTTTAGGTTACCTATCTTAAACGGAAAGTAATAATTGAATGGGGTTTTCACTAAAAGACAAGTTATGTGAGTTGGTGCTAAATGAAAATGGTGCCAATCTGACTTCCAATATGGCCACCATAACACCCATCTTATAAATCTTGTTATTACTGTTCTTCATATCAACATGGGTTTTCAGTGAAACTCTTATTTTGATATTAAGTTGGTCCTAAATGACAATGGTGCTAATCTGACATTCATTATGGCCACTATGGTAGCCATCCTGAAAATCTTGGTATCAGTAATCATCCAGTATGGATGGTGATATCAGCGGGAGGTTTTCACCAAAAGATTTCTTATGATTCTATTGTTACCAGATGAAAATGGCAAGTCTTCCATTGAATATGACCACTGCTGTAGTGATCTTGAAAATCTTGTAGCTCAAGAATATCTGGTTTCAGCACGCAGTAGTTAGCAATATGCTGTTAGTCTCGCAGATTTGGGAAATGTTATAATCAGCATATGATGATGTGTACGTCAGCAGATTGCTGTTTTCTTGTTTTCATTGTGCATTTCTAGCTCTACTGTCATAGACTTGAAGAGCTTAAAGTCTGTTCTCTTGTCCATCATACGTCATCTGTTAAGCCTTTAACACAAGTTTGTCATTGCTGATCATTCCTGAACTACTCGGAGGATTGCATTGAAACTTAAAACACACCTTGATCCCATGATCCAGTTGACCCTAAATGAAAATAGTGCCACTTGCAAATCCTATATGGCCACTACAGAGGCCAGAGCACAGGAAACCACCCATCCTCTCATTGTGACCTGGTAAAAATTGGCGTGGCCAAGAAAGACTTGGTATTTACTCGTTCCTTAGATGAGTAGATGCAGATTTGCACCTGGAGAATAAATTCTGCATTTTCTACCTTTGGCAAGTAACCAAGTTCAACATTGCTTAAGAGATAGGTTTGTGCACCGAGTCAAGAAGTTGCAGTTTCACACACAGCCCTCGATTTCTTGTTGGTATTCCCATTTACTGTGACACTTTCATTAGTCTAAGCATCATTCAAGTATTCTGATGTAAAGAAATTTTCCTTTTCAAGGGGCTTATCCTTCATTTTTATGACAAGTTAAGAGCCAGAGAATGTCAAAATTCTTGTGATTTGTCTGGTCATTGTTGTGCTTACCCTAAGGCATTTTTATTTTCAAAACTATGTAGCTTTATTGATACTTTTTCACACCATATCAAGGAAACAAGCACCTGTTTCTGTAAATACAGTACTACCCATTTATCTCAATATCCTCTGGTCTGAGGTAGTATTGTCAGCATAAGCAGATATCAAGATTGGGAGGGGTGCTGTAAAAAAAAGTCAAATTTTGTATACAAGTGAAATTCATCTGTATTGGATGACCTGTTGTCGGTGAATAGGAATTACTCTTTGAGAAAATAAACTCTGGAAATTTTGATTATATAAACACTAGTTTGAAATACGTTTGTATATTGACAACTTACATTTCTGTTTTTTTTGTAATACAATCCATAATACATTAAGAACTGTACAAATATGAAATATCCATGAATTCGAATATTGGTCATGTGTTAGAAAATGTATGCGTCTGTCACATACTGTTAGAAAACACACAAGAACATGCATATATAAAAATGCTATTCCTCCTCTGATCTATATCCCATTGTCACTAAACTCATGTCAGTAAACAGTTCTACAATAGTCATTGTTGCCAGTAGCATGTGGCTGTATAGTTGTTTATGTGCTACATGTACATAAATTGGCCTGGATTTTCATCAGTCAGAGACTATAAATGCGATCTTCTTGCTGAGGCTACCAAGGGAATGAGGCTTTTCATGGAAAAATGAATACTAATTAACAAGTGAAAAAATTTTGTGAACAGCTTTGCTTGATGCCCCATCTTCAGCTTCTTTAACAGCCTGATATTTAGTTTCAAGAGATTATAAATTTTAATTTGAATTTTATGTCACCATTGGTAGCCATCATAAGCATAAATAAAATTATTTTTTTCCAGCAGAAAAGGAAACTTTCACAGCATGAAAAGCATATGCCAATCACCGATCACTTTGGAAAATGCAACAGTTGATCAGATTCCATTGCATATATTCAAGATTGGTGCAGATTTTATTTAATAAAGGGGTGCATTGTTTATATTAAAGATTGTAGTTGGCATTATTGCATCTATTATTGAATTTGTTGCAAAAGGCCAAACAAATGTCCATTTGTAATTGTGATGGCAACATTAATGCCTGGCAGCAACATCAAATAATTTAGAACAAAGTATGGGTCAGAACTGGTAGCTTCGTGACATAAATGATTAGAAAGGATTTGTTTAAATTGGGATCCAGAGCTTTTGTTGTCATATATATTTAAGCATGACAAATTTGGTAGTAACAATAAACCCTGCACCAAGGACTTTGCATTATTTTGATGTAGGTCAATTGTCAATATAAGTAATGTTGATATAAGTGGGTAAGAAATATATATCCTGATAATTATTTTTCACAAGAAAATTGTTGCAAACATGTAATCGGAAGAAGCATTTGATGTGTCTTCACTGATTCCCAACAACTTTCATCTAATTCATGCCATAGTAGTCTGTTTATAAAGCACGTAATGTTGAGACACTTGATTGGTTGAATTTGATTGGTCTCGTGACATAACACACTTCCAACTGTTTTGGTCATTTGGCAGTCTTCCCATTGATAGGTACCTTTGAGTAATGCTATAGAAATGGAGCTTTGACTGGAATGGATTTAGTATCAAAGTTGGTTAGATTGAGGAAATGCTTCTTCAAATGTAAGTTGTATAAGGAATTACATACTTATAGAAATATCAACTGGTATCTTAGCTTTGGCAGGACAAATTTTCAGTAAAGCAGAACAGTTTTGAAAATACCAGTGACCTGGGGCAAATACAATACTGTTTGACCAGACAAAAAAATTAAAACATTTTGACATTTTTCTGATTTGTAACTTCCCACATGTCTGACTTGTAAAGATGTGTCATAGGTCATTGAAAAGCAAACTTGCTCCACATTAAAATGGCACCTACAGTAGATTACTGAAAAGTGACACAGTAGATTACTGAAAAGTGACCCTGTAAATGCAAAAGTCAATAAAAATGAGGCTTAGACATGAAACTGCGTAACTTGTCTATTATTATAGATTTTTATTGAGCTACGTATGAAGCTTGTGTCGGTGCTATTTTTGTGTGCAAGAATGCAAGTAGTTAAGTTAATAAGCATACCTTCTTGAGTTGAGTAATGACAGGAACAAGGATCTATTTCAGCCCGCTAATCCCAGGGATGAGTACTTAAAAACAAATTCCCAATCCCTAAGTACCCATCTTCAGAGTCTTGTTATCACTACTCCTCCTTAACTGGTAGTCAGATTGAAATAGGGTTTTTGCCATAAGACTTCTTGTGATGTCTAGTTGGTCCTAAATGAAAATGGTACCAATATGATATCCAATATGGGCATCACAGCATTCATCTGAAAACTCTTGTTATCTTTACTTCTCCAGAATGGCAGGTCAGATTGACCTGGGGTTTTCAATATAAGACTTCCTGTGATGTCTTGCTGGCCCAGAATGAAAGTGGTGCCAGTCTGATGTCCAATATGGCCAACACAGTGGACATCTTGAAAATCTTGTTATAGCTACTCCTCCCAAATGGTTGGCTATATCAACATGGGGTTTTCACTGATCACTGAAAAATCTTTTTATGATAACTGCTTGGTCCTAATGGTGTCAATCTTTTGTCCAGTATAATCACCACAGCAGCCATCTTGAACATGTTGCTACTCTTGATTAGAAAGTACGATTGAAATGGGTTTTTTTCGAGAGAAGTCTTATTACAAGTCTAGTTGGTCCTAAATGACTATGGTGCCAATCAAGCATCCAATTTGGCCAACACAGTGGCCATCTTAGAATTGTAATTGCTGCTGCTTCACCAGAATGAATGGCCAGATCAGCATGGGGTTTTCACTGAAAGACTTCTTACAATCTCTACTTGGTTTTAAATGAAAATGGAGTGCCCGTCTGATTTCCAGTAAGGCCACCACACTGGCCATGTTAAAATCTTGGTATGACTGCTTCTCCTAGTTGGTTGGTCATATCGACATTGCTTTTCACAAAAGACTTTTTATGATAACTAGTTGGTCCTAAATATGTGTGGTACCAGTCTGATATGGCCATGGCAGTAGTCTTGAGTATATTGTTATTGTTACTCATCCAAAACAAAAAATCACATTGGGTTTTTCACCAGGAGATGACTTATGTACCTAAATGAAAGGGGTGTCAAGAAGAGATCCAATATATCCACTGCAACAGCCGATTTGAAAATCTTGTTATCACTGAAGAATATCAGACACTTTCAACACTAACCAGTTAAAAGGAGTATTTAATTTACATGTGATATTTTCAGATGATTAAAATTCAAATAACTATGTATAAAAGTATTGTGCGGTCATGAAATGGATGAACATTTTGTACATTATTCTGAATGAGAACAGTTGAATGAAAATGTAAAAATAATGAACTGATAGCATTTTTGTATACTGCAAACATCTGGAGTTTCTAACATTACCCCTAGTTGTGCAAGAGTGTGAATGTCAGACGTTGATCTAGTGTACATCAAAAACTTTTTGGAAAAGCATCCTTTTTTCTTCACCAGTGTGTTGAATCACTTACTAATTTAAATAAATACCATACTGAAAATTCCAAATTTCTTGAGTGTCCAATTATGCCATATTTTAATGAGAGGCTTGATTTGTAAAACTTCATTCAGGTTAATTTTAGTATGCATATAGTTAAGGAGTAATATAGTGGCCCCTCACTATAAAACACTTCTACCTCATTATAAAGTCACTCTCCCTTGCTGTAAAGCCCCTCTACCTCACTATAAAGTATCTCCAACTCACTATAAAGCCCTCTGATGGCCTAAGTGGTTAGAGCATCAGCTTCAGATGTGGGAGGACACAGGTTCAAACCCTGTCCGAGTCGTACCAAACACTTGCTGAAATGGTACTAACAGCTGGCTCACTTGGTACTAAGCATTAGGAGGTTAGTGTTAGGACCGGTCAGCCTGGTGTCAGGATAATGTGACTGTGTGAGACATGATGCTACATATCTGCGGCATGATGCCCCATCACTACAAACTGCCACACTGCAGACATTGTAGCAGTATGACTGAAAATGTTTTAAAGCTACATTACAAATCTAAATCACACACTCACTTTAAAGCCACTATACCTCACTATAAAGCCATTCCAACTCACCATAAAGCCTCTTTACCTCACTATAAAGCCCCTCTACCTCTCTATAAAGCCACTCCACTCCAACTCGATGTGAAGCCTCTCTACCTCACTATAAAGTCACTCCAACTCACTACAAAGTCCATCAGCATACTTCTGCTCCTGTGGTATGGCCATCAATCTAATTAAATTGGTTTGATTTGTTTATTTCACTTTATGTGTGTGCTCAGTTCACAAGAATCCAATAAATTGTGATTTAGTATATTAAATACTCTATTTTTTTGTATTCCCCGCCATGACATAATAGTGCCATATAGTGCCAACTTATCTTTCTGTCCATCTGTCACACCTTTGGTACGTTTTTTTATTAAGGTCATTTCAGGTACTGTGGTGAGGCAACCATATTCCATGAACACATTTTTAGTTGTGTTTTATAGCCCTATTAAGAAACAGTCTTGTTAAACCATCTTGGAGTATAGGTCTCACTCACTCAAAATGCAGGTTACTTTTGTGTCTCCTATGAACAGTATTCAAAATAACTTTTTATTTTCCATTCTTGTTATTGCTTTGAGCTTAATGCCATTTTTCAGCGCATGATAGGCTATATATGGCAGCCGTGTGACCGTGGAGGAAGAATCTAGGAAAACCCCAGGAAGAACCACTAACCCATTGGAAGCTATTTTATTTTATGCTGGGCTGTGAATTACTGGACTTTCTGAGGCAAATAATCATAATAATTCACTGGAATGTAATAAAATCTATGCTTTCTCACTGCCCTTCAATAGATGCTAATAACATTTTGCAGGAAATAAGATATCCTTAGGTGCTTGCGCAGTCTGGTGGTAAATATGGCAACTTCCCATTGAAGACAAACATACTTCAGATCCATAAAGCTGTAAATTCTTTTTTTCTTGATGTTCTATTCACTTTGAATTGGGAAGGAGAATTATTTTGCTGTTGATAGTTGCATGCTAATATTCACAAAACACAGAAGAACACAAACAGTAAACTGCAGACATCATGTGGGATCGAGTAATAAATCTGCTATTTTCACCTGTTATATGTGCTGGTTTTGCTAGTCAATATGTTTGAGCATAAAGTATAAAGACAATTTACTTGCTACAAGTGAATAACAGATATATTTCATCTAGTGGGTGAAAACCTTAGGTCTTTTCATTTGTGGTTTTGCCACTTGTGAAAATAACTGAGTTTTTCACCCACTCGATGAAATACATCCATTATTCACTCACTTGAACACAAATATCCTCTCTTTATTACATATCAGTTTTACTCTTACATGCATGATCTGGTGTTTGATACAGCTGTTCAGTTTGTATTTCTGTATCACATACCAAAAATTCAAACTGCATAAGTGTCTTCTTTGATGTCACTGCATACATTTCTAGATGCAGTGAATTTAACTTTTACAAATCCCAATTTCTTGTGAATTTCATTCAATCAGTAAAGGTAAAAATATTTCAAAGCATAAAAGAGGGGGTAAGTACTAAATACAAAGCCACATTCTTGTCTGTTCCGAGTCCGGGGGAAAGAACTCATTTGATGTGGCTTATGAATACATCTCTGCCTGATGGCTTGACATATCCCTACATCATGTCAAACTCGTTCTTTCTGCTGACTTGGAACAAAGCATTATGCAGGTTTGTGTATGTATGCAGTATCAGGCAATGATTGAAATATAATATTATTTTCAGCTGGTATTTTTGCCATACCAGACTATCTAAACAAAGAGGTGGTTACCTTGTTGTGTCAGATGTTGCAAGTGGATCCACTAAAAAGAGCCACTATCAAAGAGATCAAGTAAGAGACCAGACCCTGTATTCTCCAGACTTTCTGAGCAAAGTCAGTATTATAATAACTTGATTAGAACTAAGTGAAAATAATGAACTTTTAAAATCATTGTAATTTTAGTTCTTCTGCTGGCATTCTAAATTTAAGTCATGTAGATGTATTTTTAAAATGACGTTCAATTATGGGGTTTTGAGCTAGAGTTTTGTGCTTCAGAAGTTTTAAGAATATATGGGTAGGACTTTAAGTCTTGAACTATTTTGAACATAGAAGCTTGCAGTAAGACAAAGCATTCAGAACTATTCTTTATTTTTAATATACACCCACCATAAGGCAGAGATATTATTTTACAATATTGATATGTCCATCCATCTAATACCAATTTCATTTCTGCACAATAACTGGTTGTCTGCCATGCACTTGGGGTAAGAAAGTTCACTATTGATTTTGGGGTCAAAAGCTCTAAGGTCGAGGACACTAAGTAAACAAAGAAGGATTTCAGTACCATAAATTGAGTTCTCCACCTTCTAGAGTTACCAGACTTTGAGGATGACTTGCACTTGCAGTAAGGAAGAAATTTCTTGATATTGAATGAAAAGGTCAAAGATAATGGTCATTGCATCTGAAAGAAGACAAATAGTTTCTGCACAATAACATTGTTTCTGCATCAAAGACCTGGACCAAACATTTTGGATGGCTTGAACATGGAGTGAGGAAGAAGTCAATTGATTCATCGTCCAAAACTTTCAATTTGTTTTCACATTAACACTTTGATTGAAAGGCAGGGGTATAGAGGAATCCTGTGAGTCCATCCATCCTTTCACCCATCACACTGTTTGTGAACACAACTAGTTTAACAGTTTTATGGCTGCTGTGCCTGTAATCTGTCTATCAACATCTACTTGTTACAGTTCTGGAAGCCATCTTTCTGATCTAGTTTTTTATCTTGGAATATAGTTTTTTTAACTTGGAATATATTTTTATATCATTAGCTCTTGAATGAGATCTGATATGAGCAAAAGACATGCATATTAATGAGCAGATAGTCACACGATCGGTGGAAAACATTTGCTCCGTCTTGATGAGTTCAAGTAAGGTTTCTCAACATGCATATAGATGTCCAGTTTTGAAAAAAATAAGGATCTTGTTGTTAATGCCACATGTATACAGCTAGGTTAGGTTTCAGTAACAAAAATTATTTGATGACATTTCCAACATAAATGCTATGAGGGAATTGTGATACCATTCATCTGTGTGCCTGTCAGTTATTCTCTTAAATGGCTTGCTTGAAATTCAGTAAACTTTTTAGTTTGATAATAGTTAACCTATTACTGTATGATAGCCAAGCCCTAAAATGTGCTAGTACCCATAGACCACTAACCAGTAGCATTGATGGTAGATAGAAAATAAAATTGCTGGCAAAGATGTGAGGTGTATTATAGTCTTCATGCACACTGAAGGCACGTTGGACATTCAGACCGTACAGCCATCACCAAGCAGTTAATATATCTTATACAAATTTACATCATCATAACTTGTACACTTTTTGGCCATTTTTCAATATTCATAAATATGTGCTCAAATATACATGGAGTAGTTGTCAGCATAGAATAATTTTATCTTGTATGATGTTCTTTGCTAGTGAGTAGGCATTGTTATACCTGCTTGGCAATAGGTCAATTTACAAGTGAGATAGTTTTCAGCACTTCCTCCTACAAAACTTTAAGTACAGACAAAAACATTTGTTGTTTTGTTTCATTCTGTTTTGTTGGGGTTTTTTTGTATTTTTACTGTGGGACATTAGACTGAAGTATTGGGTGGAGTTGGAGATAAAACCCTACTGGTGGTTTGGCGGGGTGTTATGTTTCACATTAGGCAAATTTTGAATAGCATAGAGATATGTGATTGTTAGACATCACAGAACTGTTGCTGAAGTTGCTACTTGTATTGCCATATTTGACTGTAGGGGAAAGTTTAAATACATAGTTCGATTAAAGTCTAATTTTTAGGAAAGTTATGGAATGCAACCGAAGAATTGTATGACATCATTTTGCATTAGTAGTATTTCATTAATTAGGTAAGTAGATTACATAACTTACTTTGAATTAATAAATCACATTACAGTTATATTTGTGTCAGCACCTAGACAGTAACGTCTGCATTAATTAGGTAGGTAGATTATGTAACCTACTTTGAATGAATAAATCACATTACAGTTATATTTGTGTCAGTACCTAGACAGTAACGTCTACATTAATTAGGTAAGTAGATTACATAACCTACTTTGAATTAATAAATCACATTACAGTTATATTTGTGTCAGCACCTAGACAGTAATGTCTACATTAACATGTCAATGACTTGCTTGTGCTCTTATGCAAGACTTATTTTTGTGCTATGTCCCATAATCTCATTGCAGAGAGCACGAGTGGTTCAGGAAGGATCTACCGTTGTACCTATTCCCACCCGATGCTGATCAGGATGCTTCTATAGTAGACATGGAAGTGGTGCGAGAAGTGTGTGAGGTTAGTAACTCTCTCCAGGATTATTTTTATTATTGGGGTTATACTGGATGAAGACATTTTATTATTTTGCAAGCCTTATCATGAATTTGATACAGAATGATCACAAATATAATAATATATCAGTTGCATTTGAGTAACAGAATGATCACAAATATAATAATATATCAGTTGCATTTGAGTAATTTCAAACACGTTTGGAAATGGATATTAGGTACTGTATTTATTCTGATTTAGGCACACATTTTCATTGTTTTTCAAACTTGTTGAGCACCTGTATTAGATAAATTGTACAAGGTTTCAGTTTTGGGGTGCCAACTTTATAATGATTTTTGCTTTCAAAAGTTGTTGAGCACCATTTTTGAGGTGCTAGAAATGATAGCATGACTACATTTATGTGAATTACTTCATTCTTAATAGCATGAAAAATCAGTTACTGATTGTGATTGTTAGTGGTTTTCATTTATCCAGAAGTTTGCTTCTTACGTTTCATTTGGTTTTCACTTAAATGACATGGGGGGGCTGGTTTACTAACAATCACTTAAAGCTGTTATTTTCTATGCACCTTGATAGAAAAGCATGTTGCCTGATTTCTGGCAGGTCTAAAATGAAGGTTTGCACAAAGGAGCAGATGCCCTGCACTGAGAAAGCTATCCAAGAAAGATCCTTTCATGTTCATATTTCAATGCTTTTAAGTGTATGGTCTGAATAAAATAACATGAATTCATTGTGCACTTCATGCTTTGTAATGTAACAATGAAATCTCAGAATTTGCATTCATCCTTGACCTACATGTTACCAGGTACATTATTCATGTAGGATCTACAATGATGAGAAGTTGTGTGGTGGCTTACAACCTCGAAACAATATTTCATTTAAATACATGTATAATGTTACTTGTTGAATGCTTCTCTCACTGAAGATCCTTTTCCAAAGGTATATGATGTACCTTAAAAATAATGTGGGTCATCATTTTTAGTAAATCAGCCCAGTGCATTGTGTCATGTGCAGCATCTTATCAACTACATTTTATTCCTTGCGATGCAGCATTTCAGTAAGAAAATCATGCATACTTCAAAAACGAACTAACAGAGAAAAAAACTATAAAATATACCTCTTAAACAAAGATTTGGAAACAGATGACTTGATACATTTTTAGCTCACCTGGATGTAAGAACAAGTCAGTTTATAGTGTGGCCCATCATCCATTGTGTAGCATGCATTATCCATCGGTTGTCATCTCTGGTCATCTCCTGTCAACAATTGCTATTTTCAGCAGCTTCTTAAAAATTGCCTGACCAGTTTTAACTTAGCTAGAAACAGAGTAATAGAGAACAGAGACTTAAAAGTTTGTGCAAGAGATACAAATTTTCAATCAAATATGGCTGCCATTACTAAAAATAGAAAACTGTCTTTTCCAAAATTGCTGAAAAGTATTATCTTGTTGACAGAAAACATCCAGTATTAAGACCTTTAAAGTTCATGCACATGATGCTGATCCACTTTGAAATATGTGATATGTAATTTAATGTGTCATATACATAATGCTCAGATTGATTTGTTTTAGACTGAGGCACTTGCATTAAAGAAGAACCATATCAATTTCTAGCTTTAAAGTTCAGAGGTCAAGGTCAGTGACTAATAGAAGAAGTTTCTGCATAATAACTTGAGTTCTCCACCATATACAGTTAACAAACTTTGTGCACATAGGGTACATAAGAACCCAGTTTTCATGGTCAAAAGGTCAAAGGTCATTGTAATTGTTACTGAAAGAAGAAAAATATTTTCCACACTGTAACTGTTCTCCATCATCTAAGGTTACCAAGCTTTGTGGATGGCTTGCATTTGGTGTAAGGAAAAATCCTTTTGATTTTGGAGTCAATGGGTCAGAGGTCAAGATCACTGACCAAAATAGAAAAAATGGTTTCTGCACATAGACATCAGTTCAGCATGACATTCCTCCACCAAACTTTGTGGATGGATTGCACTTTGAGTTGGGCAGAAGGCTATTAATTTTAGATTTCAAGGGTCAAATGTCAAGGTCACTTACTGAAAGAAGAAATGGTTTCTACACAATAACATTGGTTCTATATCACAGACTTGGTCTAAACACTGTAGATGTCTTGAACATACAATAAGGAAGATGTCTGTTGATTTCAGGTCAGAAGGTTATTGGTCAAAGTCACTAAGAAGAAAAATGGATTCCACACAGGAATTTCAGTTATCTGCTTAAAGGACTATTAAACAGTTCAGACCTGCCAACCCTTACGATTTTGCCGTAAGTTTTACAAAAATTACCCTTAAAATATGGAATTATGGCATAAAAGCAAAAACTACGGAAAAATGTGATCATTGCCGAAAAACCCAGAAAATTTGTTCATCTGTGTTTGATTTGGATCCGGGTTTCATATTAGAATTAGTGAAATTAGTCAGGGAACCAGACTAACTTTACAGCAGCATCTCAGATGCTTTAAACTGCACCTATTTGTTATGTGATGCATCTTCATGATCAAACTGATGATTACTGAATTTTTTAAAAATGGCATCCAGCAAGCGATGCATGTTTAAGACGAAAGGGAAATTAAACCTCTTGAAAAGTGTTAATAATCAACACAAAGGAATAAAAAGGAATATTCAGATTCTTGTGAATAAAGCTGGAAGGGACACAATTACATTTAATGGACATCATGTGCCAGTTTGAGCATGACTCGTGGCAGGAAATATGATTGCCGTCATGTGAAATGGAAAAAGAATTTCCAAGAATTACATCAAGTTGAGAGATAGCAACAAGCCATTGAACTGCATAGGGTTTGGAACTAAAGTTTGTGCAGCTGTACTAGTGGTAAATAAAGTCTACGCGTACTTTACAAACTTTTCAGTTGAACATAATGTATATCTTTGCTGCATGTTTCGAATACCGAACTTTTAATTACGTTTTCCAGCTTTACAATAACAGTTTATGATATTTTGATACACCTTATTGAAAACTGGTCAAACTTACGGAAAAAATCAACTGCCTTACTGAGGCAGACTCATCAGAGTTGGCAGGTCTGTTAAACATGGAGTAGGTATAATTTGTCATTCATAGTACTGTTGTTAACACATACCATGAAAGTTTATAAAGCAATGCATTTTGATGAGTACTACACCCTCACCACAAACATAGGTTACTGTGACCCATATTTACAGTAGTTAACCCAGGAAATGCCCTTATTTAGTTTTGTGCAAAATGGATGGCAAGTATTGCAAATAAAGAGATTTCATTTGCCATAAGTGACAAAAAGAAAATGGAACAGGTCACGTTTTTTTCTACCTTCAGTCTCATATGGCTACCTTCAGTCTGATACAGCTATGCCAACCATTTGGTAAATGTCCAACATTTGCAGTCATAGCAATTCTCATAAGCATGTGCTTCCAGTGACATGTAATGCCATTCATCATTTGTAAACTCGGCTAAGCTTCATTAAGAGGTCGCATTAACCCAGGTAGTAAGGTAATTTTGTATCTGTTTGACAGAGCTTGTTGCTTCTCAATATAATATATTTCTCAAATAACTTTAAGTAAACTTTGTAAAACAGGTTTTTATATTATCAGGATCTTGGATGAATTCAATTATGAGTTAGAAATAAAGAGTCATTGTGTTTTGGAAATAAATTTTGTTTAGACTGTAATAAAATAGGTACAAACTAGATGATACACAGGGTTATTTTCTTTCAATACTGCAGAAGCCTGCTTGGTAAAGTGGTCAGTTATGTAAGCCAGGTGAGTAGTATCAACCTAAATTGGGATGCTTTTTTTTCTTCAGAAATTTACTGTTAGTGAGTATGAGGTGCAGCGAGCCCTGCTTAACAGAGATCGCCATGATCAGCTGGTCATAGCCTACAACCTTATCATTGATAACATGCGGATGGCAACAGAAGGTTTGTATATAGCTAAATGTCTCCATGAAAATTCAGGCTCTGTAATTTAGCTTGTCAGTGTGTGTGTGCATGCCAGTGCACAATTTCCTGCAAATCCTTTTACATTGTTTTAGGAATTTTAATCAGGTTTCTGGTAGTTGGGTTTATTTGAGTCCAAGTTGTAAATGTGGAAAATAAGTAGCCAAGGCAAATGCCATCTCCAAAACTACATTATTCCGGCATCTGAGTGAGTGCAACTTTTTATTCCATTCAGTGTTAACCTTTAACTACTTTCATGGCTTACTGCGGCAAATCTCCATGCTTTTAACTGTGTATTTGTCTTCTCCCTTTTTGAATTGTAAACTAGAAGACACAATGCAAAATCCAATATATATTGTATGTGTCTGCAAGCTGGGACTGCATGTATGAAGTTTGATTTTAAAAAATTTTTAAAAAGCCACCCTAATAGCAATTGTTGTACATTTGACCTTTGACCACCCCACCCCCATGACTACAGGGAAAGGGCTGATGGTTTTCTAAGGGCAACTTATTAACCAAGTTTGGTGAATTTCAACCCAGCAGATAGGAAGAGATAGAGCTCAAGACAGTGGAGGAATGGATGGACAGATTTAGGGAACCACAGTATTCTTCCACTAGTAAGCATGATGATGTTAAAACTTTTTATGGCTGTGAAGAAAGAATAGGCATCAACAATCCTGCTTCGATTTCTTTGCATAATCTGAAATTTATTGTGAATATCATATTCAGTGTAATGCCATTATATGCCTTAAACATTACACTCTCCTCATTTTTATCCAGACTTGCATTAAAAAATAAATATATATTACTAAGCACATGCATCAGGATCCTGGTATGCATTTTGTGAGGAAAGCTGCTGCTAAAATCTGCCTAAAATGTCATAGTTTAACTGGAACTTACCACAGTGCAATCATGGTGTCACATTTTTACCAAACTGAGTGGGTTAAATCAGTCTCAAAAACAGTCTTATATTTGTTTTATTCTGCCTGATGATGTCGGAAGAGAGCAAGAACCTGCAAAAAATAGAGCTCCCAACATAACAAAAGGGAGCTTACTCTTCTGGTAGGCAAGTCCACTCTGTGGGAGTATAGTTTATGACATCATTGGTGTGCACCTGTCTTTGACTTGTATAACTGCTAGGACAAAAACAGATCTTTGTTTATGCAGAATATTACCTGTACCTGTTTCACCATTCAGAGTTTATACATATGAACAGAGTCTGACAAAATCTTGTGAACTGTTGACGTGAGTAGTCCAGTTGGTTACCAGCTGATATAATTACTTGTACGACATTTGTACAGAGTATAACAGGTCAGAACAGAATACATATAAATAACATGTAACAAGAAAAATGGAAAGTCTTGAGGCAGTCAGTTTCATATAAAAATGCTTTCTCTGTGCTACTAAACTTGAGCTGGGCTAACATTCATTTTCTGGTAGCCCTTTGGCAGCCATCTGACTTTGAAATTTGTTGCACCTAGATGAATTTTTGTTTTGACCAAATTTGACAGCATAAAGTAACAAAGGGCCCTTGAAGGGGTGAAGTATAACCAGTACTCATTTGATAGAATTCATCTTTAACATTTTCTCACTGTTGGTCAATCAGTTTTGCAGAAACTGGCCCTAAATTTCTAAATTTTTCTAACACAGGTCTTCATTTTCTCTGAGAGAGTGCTACCTCTGTGACATACAGTTGACTTTTACATTAATTCATATGTTAGTGCTGAGAGACAGCGAGCGAGAGCATTGTTAACAATAGATAATATGTCATATCTATGATCAGTCTGCTGACTGGGTTTGTGAAATGTTAGTCAACATAGTTTGTTGTAGGCATGATCACACTTAATAAAATAAATTCACACAGAAAGTATGATTAAACAGTACATGTGTATTTTTAATTTATAAATGAACTTAAAAGTTTTTCAATTCCTTTTTTTGTAAATCTGGATCTTGATTTAGAAATATGGTTTGTTTTCTTCTGACTTTGTTTTAATCATGTTTGAAGATGAACTAATTTACCACATATAATAATGAATATTCTTTAATGCATTTTGGATTTAATATTCATCTTCATGCACCTGATGCACAAATTTAGTAGATGTAAAAATACAGAAACACTTTGAGGAATAGAGACTCATAGAAAAGGTGTCCAGTCTTTCAATCACCAATGAGATGTGTCAGACTGAGTGTGGAAGAGAAAGGGAGTTAATTACAGCCCCTATTGACAGAGTCAGAGGAGACATATAACAATTAAGTCCATCCATTTGTCTGTCAACAATTTGGATGCTGCAAAAAGCTTTTAACAAATTAGGTATGCAGTTTAATTTACAACTGTCTACATCTCCATTTAGAAGAGTTATTTCCCCTGATTGACTGGCATCCGCATTTTGGTTTCTGCATTACAACTTTTGAATTTTAATCAGGACTGACCTGGAGTCTTATATTGATGAAACTGTAAAGGAGTTTCTTTTCCATGTCTTCATTTATAGATGTTAATTGTCTGATTCTCATCCTTTGCTTTCCACAGCATAACTTTACCAAGATTTGTTGCATTTAAACCAGATTTGACATGCACCTTTATATTGAAGAGATTTGAAATGATTTTGATTTATAGCATTCCGTAACTTCATTTATAGGAGTTAAGCCCCATATTGCCCACCTTCCTGACATTGGCTTCCGTAGCATAAAATTATCAAGAGTTAGTGAATTTCCACCAGATTTGTTATGCTGTTTTTATATTATGAGGTCTTGAATGACATCGAATTCTGACATTTTGCCTCCACATTTACACATATGGCTGACTGGTTTCTGTGGGATTGTTGTAGTTCAACAAATTATTTTTCATTCAGCTTGATATTGTTGAGACCCTAAATGGGTTCAGTTTCCAGCATTCAACATTATTTTTTGGAGGAGTTACAGCCCCTGATTTCCCATTCTTTCAGCTTTGGATTGTTCAGCATAATTTGACTTAGGATTCTTGAATTTCAGCTAAATTTAGCTTGCATCTTTATATTGATAAGATTTTGAATGAGTTTGACTTCTCGTGTTTCCACATCATTTATAAAAGTTGTGGTCCCATGTTTTCCTCCCGACTTGGCCTTTTGCTGCATTAGTTTACTATGGATTGTTGGATTTCAGCTAAATTTGGAATGAAGTTGCTTGTTGAACAGACATAGGAGTTATTTTTTTCTAGCCTTCCACAGCATTATTTAAAAGAATTATTGCTCATGATTTGCTATCATCTAACTGTGGTTTCCCAATGCAAGTTCTTTCATTAAGACCTTGATAAATGAACTTCAGTGACTGGGCCCTTTGCACTGTACCCACATTGCTAACAGCTCAGGCTATTTCATCTCAGAGTACTGGTATAGAGCCATCATGGCATGGGCCAGTGATAATAAAATCTTGACCTGTATATTTCTTGTCTGATCAACAAAACATTTGAGAATTGGTTAGAATTATTTGAGGATTAGTATAGTGCTAACAAGTTCAAAAATCATAATTTTCCTTTCAGTTTATAAATCTGCTGATTCAAGTGTAACTGCATTTACCAACTTTAAATGGCAGTTGCAAAAATGAACAAAATTTGACCAGATTTGACAGAAAGCATACTGGGATGAAGGACTTTCAGATTTGTACATTTCACGCCACTTTGTTATCATATATGGCTACTGTTAATAAAGTAGAAAAAAACTTTAAACGACTATTTCTCATAAACTATTGTGCAGAAATTGACCAGATTTGTCAGAATGTACTCAAGCTCTATCAAGTTTGCACAAATTACATGAGTTCACAGTATGGCCTTCATTACTACAAATAGTAAGGTTCAAGCATCCGCCTCAGATGCGGGAGGTCACGGCAAACCCAAGCCAGGTCATACCAAAGACTTGAATAAATGGCACTAACAGCTGCCATGATAGGTGATCAGCATTAAGAGGTTAGTGTTAGGACTGGTCTGCCAGGTGTTAGGATAATGTGAATGGGTGGGACAAAAACTGCAGCATGATGCCAGAGTGCTACACGTCACTATAAACTGCCACTCTGCAGACATCATAGCAGTATGACTGAAAAATTGTTAAAGCTACATTAAAAGTCTAAATCACACCCACACCGAAAACAATAAAACCTTCAAGTGACTTCTCAAAAACTATAACAGAATTTGAACAAATTTGACAGACTTTGTTCTAGCATGAAAGCCTTTGAAATGTGTACAAATTATATATATTCGCCATAAAATGGGGCTGCCTTTACTATAAGAACCTTTAAATATTTTCTTCTCAATAACCACTGAATGATGGAAGTCATTTGTATGAAGGCCTTCAAAATATGGATAAATCATGCTGAGTTGCCTTCAGAATATAAAAATTGATACTGAGCTGCCATTAGATGTAGGCACTAGAAAACCTTTTAGCAGCTTCCAAAAAAACCCCTGTAGAATAGAACTTTACCAGATTTTACAGAAAGCATTTTGCATTGTGACCTCTCAGGTTTGTACAGATGATGCCGTTTTCTCATCAACTATGGGTGCAGTTATTTAAAGTGTATAAACCATTAAATGTCAGCAAATATCATATTAACCCATATTTTTAGGCCAGTGGCCTTCCATTATTGCTTTTAGGTGGTGTTAGCTACGTTAGTGATCCAGCTGTATTTGGGCCTTTTGTTGGATTAATACCACTGTGGAGCAGGCATAGTGTAGCATTCCACAGACTTAATGTGCAAGTATCTAGTATTCCAAATAATTATCGTCATGGAAACTCCTGTTGTATTCTTCATTTTGGAGCATTATTATATATTTTCAGCCTCATCAGCCAGTATAAATATTCAGGATTTCTACCTGGCCTCAAGTCCTCCACCCGACGCCTTCATGTTGGTAAGTTTATTTTAAGAGTTGTTTCCCTTGCTTTATCACGCAACTGTTAAGCAAGGCTGCACTTGGTTCACACAGACTGCTACTGGTAATGCAATTTTCTTTTGCCTGTCTGATTTGCACAGACAGAATTTGACAGATGACATACTGTCTGATTGACACCATCCTTTTTTGTAGCAGGAAAATCAATTCAGTGTGAGAAATGGTAATGCCATTGCTATGTCATAACACTCTAAATGGCATACAGTTTTCATGATAAGTGAATGAGGGGTAATAAGTCTACTTTTTTCTTCATGAACAGGAGTCCAAGCAAGAAATGTTCAGTGTACAAGGAAGCTACACATATCATGGATGCTTCACATTTCAATCAAAATGCACTTGGCAGAATAGTAATTACATTTCAAAGTGCAAACTCCATGAATGGCCAGTTTCATTTGTATATGTGACCAACTAGGCAAAAAGTGGCCTCCAGTGTGTATGATTTCATAAGTAAATTCTATTCATGATGAAAGAGTATGACGTTTGATCAATCAGAAAATTAACCCATATAGGCTTTTGCCAACTTCAGTGCAGAAAATTTACTATGAGTACTTGATACCCACCATACTAGTGAAATATGCATATGACATTTCCACCACCCTTGTTTTCTCGAATTATAATAATATATAATCTCAAAGACGTTCAGCCAGTACATGGATTGATAATTGCAATGTGGAATGAAATTTTAATAAATGCAGTAGTTATCAGATTAGTTATTAATTAAACTCTTGTGGATAATTTGGAATGCAATTCAGGTTACTATTGACTTAAAATGATTCTGAGGTGTTATGAGTGCTTCACGCTGTATCATTTCAGTATCAGGACAATAACCTATACCAGACACCCTCCCAATCCCTGGATAATAAGCCCTTGGAACAAAACCCCCTATCTATATCATGTGTTGTAGTATATCTATACCAAAATAACAACTCATACATTGCAGTCAACATAATGCTTTCTTGGAGGGCCTGGTTGGTGTCCAGTGAGCATTTGCATACAGCAGACTTGTTATAAGGTCTGTTTTTCTGTACAACATATTTGATTCAAATGATCAGGGGACACATTGCCGCTGAAACTAGTCTTGAACATCTTTTTTTCCCCAATAGTCATTCATGGATGAGAGAGACAAAACACCCTTGCATAAATATAAACCTATAAATACATTCATAATTGGAATATAAATTGGCATCCATTTTGATGCAGAGGGCAGGTGCTGTTCTGTGTAAAGATTTGTTTCTGTAACAAAATGTTGCACAAGATCTTGATCCCATTTCAAATCAAATTAATGAGAAGGCAAAGTTTTGTCTGTGTGTTGAATTACTGTCCCCCCAACCTCGGTATACAGGTGAACTTAATGATTCAAAAAGTTCTCATATGTTCTGTTAGATTGAAAACCATTGAAGTCCTCATTATCGTTAATATCCATCAAAAATACAAGTTCACTAGTTATCTTCTGATCAGTTTATTTCAGTGTAGTCAAGATGACAATCAAATATGTTTAAATATTGATTACCCTGGCAAAACTGTCTTTTTTAATCAAAATTGGTATGTACGTCACTGCCATTTAGTATGTATAAGTAAGGAGCTAATGGGTCTCCTTGATGGTACCCTCTTCCTGAATGAAAGAACTGAGACAGGTGACCATTGTTATTGACACTGCATTTTGACTTGTTGCAAAATACTCTGAATCAATGGCAAATAGAATCACCAAAATTTGATATATTTCAGAGCATTTTCCAAGAATCCGAATGCTTTTTCAAAATCAGTTAATAAGAGAAGGCCAGGCTGATTTGTTTTGTTGAGGTAGTTTAAAATTTTTTATAAAATTCTAGTATTTTTGTCAATAAATCTCAATTCCATAAAACCTTTCTAGTAATAACTTATAACAGAAGGAAGTATCTTCTTAAGCTTATTTACTGTTGAAGCTAATGATATTTTATAGTCCACATTAAGTAATGAAATTAGACTCCAATTGTTACAAATCTTGTATCTGTATCTTTTGGAATGCATGTGGTAATTCCCTTGGACTGACATTTGGACAGTTTTGTTTTCATATCCAAAATTTAGAGATTATAGAAAATTCCACCCAAATCATTATAAATAAAACTGAATTCTTCAGAGCAAAGACTGGTTTAATTTTTCATGGGTTTTTTTTTTGTTAATGCTCAGGAATGGTCAACTTTATGCTCACAAAAGTCTTTCTCAGCAGAAGAAAGTTTTTTTTTTAATCTTGTATGAAGAAGTGTTTGTTGATTACTATTAGTATTGCTTTGATAAAGTTTTTCATAAAAATCCTTTTCTTGATTCAGTATTTCATTTTGATCTGTTAGTCTCTCCCCTCGTCCAAAATTAATTACTTCACTATTTTGTTAATGTAGTTTCTCTTTTCCAAGTTAAAAAAGTATTTTCAATTCTTTTCACCAAATTCATACCATCTTGCTGTTTGATCTTAACATTACTCTTATATGTCTTTTCCTTATTTCTTATAATTTGATTTATCTTATCTTAGATTCTTAAAGAAATCAGGATTATCACTCCTATGAACATCTAAATTGACCAAGATTATTCTATTTTCATGAATCAATGTATCAAATACAATGTATCTACCAACACCATCTCGTTTTATTCTTTAGGCAAACAAATTCAAGATTATTTCTAATCTAAACAGAATGGCCACATCAATACTACTGCTCGATTTATGACTAAAAACGCAACTGAAAACTCCATTCTGTTTCCCATTATTTCTCAATCTCAGCAGTATTGTGTTTCTTGTAAACATGTATGGTAGTATATGAATTGTTTTGTTTAACCCAGTGGAAGATATCCCTCCCTTTAAAACTGGAGATGTCAAAATTATTAGAGTTCACCTTAATTAAATGAGACAAAAATGTGCTATTCAAACGCACAATTGCAAATTCAAAAAATATAAACTATAGTAGTGTAATGATTTGCCATGACCATTTGGGAGATGAGAATCCCAAAAAAGTATAATCAGTGTTATACAATACACTAAAGTGTTGGATAGATACCAGCTACTACAAAACTATACAAGTGCAAATGATGATAAAATTTTATTCCATGATATGCTCCATTTAAAAATAAGGACAAAACTTTCCAAATTATCCAATTTTATATAAAATAACTTTGAAAAACTTGGAAGTTAATGTTGTGATTAGTATAGTGTTGAATTTAATCCACAAAATCTTCTTTCATGATTACTGCAAGAAATTACAGCTCTAACTGTAAAAGTGTGAGAAGAAAATCATATCACTTGTGGTTACATTATGTATTTAAGGTGGTATAGGCATCAGCATCCAGATGAAACTAAAGGTCTACAGGGTAGTTATGCTCCCCACACAACTTTACGCATGTGAAATGTGGACACTGTACCTACACAATGCCAGGAAGCTGAACCACTTTCACACCACAAGTCTCAGGAAAATCCTCAACATTAAGTGGCAGGGCAAGGTTCCAGACACTGAGGTACTCGCCCAAGCAGGTCTCCCCAGCATGCACACCATCTTGATGCAGTCCCAGCTATGCTGGGCGGGACATGTTGTATGCATGCCAGATCACCGGCTGCCTAAG
This sequence comes from Megalonaias nervosa, assembly GCA_016617855.1. Classification (NCBI taxonomy): domain Eukaryota; kingdom Metazoa; phylum Mollusca; class Bivalvia; order Unionida; family Unionidae; genus Megalonaias; species Megalonaias nervosa. The sequence continues at coordinate 12,490 of JAECUM010004861.1, read as the reverse complement.
AGACTCTTTTATGGCAAGCTACAACAAGGACATCGATCCCACTGAGGTCAGAAAAAACACTTCAAAGACAATTTGAAAGCAGCTGCATTGAAAGCGTTCAACATTAACCCTGATTCCTGGGAGCAAACAGCAAGCAATCGAGTCACTTGGCATTCCTCCATGTACAAAGGCTCCAAGTTGTGCGAATCTAGCAGGACAGCAGCTGCAGAGCTGAAGAGGCAAGGCAGAAAAGCCCATGCCATCAACCCTCCTGAAGATGTCCCACTCATCCCTTGTCCCTTGTGCAAACGAACCTTCCGTGCAAGGATTGGCCTCATCAGCCACCTGTGCACGCATAGAACAGAACCAGCCCCTCCAACCTTTGGATGGCTAGAGTGGTCCTCGTTGACTCGATGACAAACAACAAGATGATATAACACACCCTAGTGGTCCATTTTTGCCTGGCAGGTTACAGTTGTGTTTACTTTCTTTGCCTTAAACAACATCAGTGATTCAGAATACTTAAGAGTTTAAATGAACAGGCGACCTTTCCTAAGATGTGTCTGTTCTGATAAAGCAGATTATATGACGTTGCTACATGTGAAACAAGTGCAGCCTATTTTGTAAGGCCTGAATTTCACCAACCAATTCAAATTGATGTTTAAGTCCAGAATCAAACAAACTTCTAGACCTCGGTTTAAAGGCCTTTTGGTGAAATACAGACCAACTTTGCTTTTAGTTTGCAAAGTCTTTCCGTCACTAGAATGATATTGTAATGATGATTTTTTTGCTGTATATGTTGTGCATTTCTTTCAGAGGATAATCGGGTGAAATATTTCCACAAGGCATCCGTATATTAATCTTACCATAGGCATGTATTATTAAAGATATCAGTTATCAGTGTGTGTTTGTCCTTGCTTGTACAACTCTTTAATGTTGGAAGCAGTTCTGGTGTAATATTATCTATTATTTTGCAGGCACCCACTGCTTGCAGTGTCAGCATTTTGATATGGTCATGTCTGTCCATCTATCTGATCATCCAAGAAGCTTGTTCATGTGTATGTGTGACATCCATTCAGTGTAGACAATTGAAATTTGGTAGGCATATACAATTCATATGTTCATGCCATTATAGCAATTTTCAACTTTTAAAAAGATTTTAATCTTCTGTAGCTAGATATAAATGTCCGCTGTGGCAGCATACATGTTTTACAATGACAGATCTTGTTGGATTTTTGTTTTATGAAATAAATCGGATCTCGTTCAATGTATGATTTAACCAAATTATTTTAGCCATCATAAAAAAATGATGTTTGTATTCATTTGTAACTATTTCATCAACAATTTTAGCATAAATAGTTTAATTTCTATGTTTGCCTTTAAGAAGTAAGTGCATGCAGGTTGTGAGAACATTTGACAGTTTCCAAGAGAACTGATCATTTTCAAACACCATAACCAGAGCTTATTACATTTTATATTCTTTTTTATCTGAATATACGTATATTGTTTCTTGCTCCACAATAGAACAAGTACTCTCACATACTGGGTTCCCCATCTTCAGATCAACACCAGGTATGAACAATTGATGTAACTACATGCTTCCATTCATGCAGTGGCATTTATTTCCTTGGAATGCTGTCTTCATCCTTTTTTCATTCATCTTGTAGGCTTCAGTGAGCTGTTTAATGCTGTAGTATTCATACACAGATCAGGCTTGAAAGATTAATACTCCCAATACAAGTACTACACAAGTCATATGAGTTGCAGATGAAACACTAAGAATATGCAACACTTTATGTGAGTGCATGCTTTTTATTGAGCTCTCTGTAGGCTTTGTACATGGGGAGTCTTTACTCTCAATCTGCAGACTCTTGGAGCCCAGGTAGAAAAATGGATTGATAGAACTTGGTGAATGACAAGGATGTATAATATTTTAATATGTTTCGATGCAGGGTAGTAAATTAACTCCTTATTTACAAGGCAAACTTAATTTTACATTATTTTTGAACACTATTGGAATGTGAGATTGCTTTAAAATGTTTTCTGATATTCGTTTACATCTATTAACTGTATGACCAAATAATTCTTTTTCATTCTTCATATAGCCTGCTGTGGAAAACTGCAACCATGTGGTTAGTGATTTTATTTGTTTCAAAACTTAATATTTATGGCTAGGATGCACAGCTATAGATGAGCGTGTGTCCAAAAACTAGTATTTGTGGGTCCAGGAAGTACACAAAGCTGTTACAGAGAGCTCAGTTACATTCTAAAGGAGTATGCACCCTATATAGCTCTCTCCAGTTATAACATGGTACTTGGATTTCGTAAATATGGACCACATTATGAACTTAATCACAGTACTATGAGAATCAGAAATTCTATGAATTTTTTTATTGGGAACAGGGCTTGAAATTGACACTAGCATTTACTAGTTACAATCTTGATGTACCAGTAATTTGCAAGCTGAAAAAATGGCATATATATATATATCTAAGTGGTAAAAGCTGAGGTCGTCGTTTTAAGAAAACACAAGGACATTTATAATGGCAATCCACAGATGTAAAAAGATTTGGGAACTATATATAATCTCACATCGCAGCAGTTCAAAATTTGCCTGGTCATATCATGTACTATAATTGAGACAGATTGATTAGAGTAGTGGTTTATTGGAGATGCATTTTCAGGTCTGCTATTGCCTGTTACAGTTTGGAATGCAGTATTTCAAACTTTAGTGTAATATTGGCTAATTAGAGTCAAGGGCTGATCATAAAAACATCTTCTGGTAATGTCCAAATCAAGTACAATAATGGTGCTGATGTAAAGTTTTCACCTGATGAATTTTCAGAATAATAAAAATTTAAATTTAGAATGTTGGTCATGGACTCTATAGCATTTGCGTGTTATTTTTAGCAAGGTGCATTACATTGAGGGAGAGCTGCAGTGCATTATTTAGGCATTTTATTTGCAACTTTTATGACACTATGGTTGCACTTTACTATCTTGCATGTTGATCAATCAGATCTTCACATGGAGATTGCTGAATACTCCATACGCCAGTGCTTTCTTAAAAATGTTAAGCAAAATGCTACCATATTTTATCTTGGGTATTTACACACTTTCAGCTTTGCACAAGTTCCACAACATGGATTCAAGACTGTAGTTGTATTGTGCAAAGCCAGATCTGTGTCTGTTTATTAAATTCTGATTTTGATTTTCAAGTGGTAAGTGTTGACCCTAATTTACTAGTGCATTAGTATATGCAGCTGCAGATCAGGGTCAGTCTATGTAGTTTGCAGTGTAGTATGCATTTTAGGTAGATAAATTTTGTTACTTTTATGCTCCTTATAATTTCTTCTTTTATTATTCTTTTATCAACACCACCTAATCTATATTTTCTTTCTTTTTTTTCTCTGCTTTACAGAATGACTTGTTGGTTATTATCCTAACCAGGAAATATTAGTAACCATGTTCATAAAGTAAACTTAAGTGTGTTTTCCTGTACCACTGAGCAAGCAGATATAAATTTTTGGCCAGTGCCTGTTGGGATTTTTGGTCCCTCCCCTGTAAGTAATATGGAGGGCAGGTTGCAATTGCCCTCAGGCAGGCTGCCTCTTAGCATTTTCATTTCCAGAGCATAACTCTCAGTAGGGTTCTCACACCCTCCTGATTTTTGAGGAGGTCCTGGAATCCAGCTGGAATTTGAATTCCACAAAAATATCCAGGAAACCTTGAAAATTACTTTTTGTCATAAAATGTCGGAATTGATATTAAAAAGCTAAACTAAATTTTATTAAAGAAAATACATTATTTTTCCACTGCAACTCTGCAGTGAACAATTTTGTAACAATCATATTATTTTGATAGCCATGGTGGAGTCTGGTGACTAAGAGATTTTTCAGACATGCCTTCAACTGCAGTATTGTGTCTTTAATTAAAGTATGAGACTTTAATAATGACTCCTGAAATTTGGCATTTTCTCCTGGAAAACTGGAAATAAAAATTACTTTGTTACAGGAACCCTGTCTCAAATGTTCTATATATTTGAAACAAGCACGGTATACACATCAAAGGAACATGTGATAATTTCCAATTTCCTCTGAAAAATTGTGGGTTTTAAACAAATCTCATTCTTCTTTTGGCTCTAATGGTCATAGACAAAAAGAACTTATGGAATGGTCATCACCTCTCATTTGACATCCATCCATCCAGTAGTACAAATTTGTTATTGCTACTCCTCCTAAGCTACTTGGAGGATTGCCATGAAACTATTCACACACATTCATCCCATGGTCTAGTTGGTCCTGGATGAAAATGGTGCTGCTCACACTTTCCACTTTAAAATTTTTTGTTATTGCTACTCTTCCCAAATGGATGGTCATATCAAAAACAGTTTTCACCAAGATTTCTTACGATGTCTAATTGGCCCTCAATTAAAATGGTGCTGATCTAACATCCAATATGGCCACCATCGCAGCTATCTTGAAAATCTGATCACTACTCCTCACACATTGATGGTCACATCGACATGGTGTTTTCACTTAAAGACTTCTTATGCTGAATAGTTAGTTCTCAGTGAAAAGGGTGCTGCTTTGGGGTCCATCTTGAAAATCTTGTTATAGCTACTTCTGCGTGGATTGTCACATCAGCATGTGGTTTTCATTGTAAGACTTCTTATGATGTCCAGTTTGTCCTAAATGAAAATGTTGCTACTCTGAAGTCCAATATGGCCATCATGGCAGCCATCTTGAAAACCTTCTTGTCACAACTCCTCTTGAATAGAAAGTTATGCTGACGTGGGGTTTTTACCAAAAGACTTCTTAATGATGTCCAGCTGGTCTGAAATGATCATGTTGCCAATCTGAAATCCAATATGGCCACCACACAGTTGCCATCTTCAAAATCTTATGGCTACTTCTTCTAAATGGATGGTCTTATGAACATGAGGTTTTCACTAGAAGACTTCTTATGATGTCTGCTTGGACCTAAATGAAAATTGAGATGATGATCTGATGTCCAATATGGCCAGCACAGCAGCCATCTTGAAAATTTTGTTATTGCTTCTCCTCCTTAAAGGAAAGTCAGATCTAGAAAATACTGTTTTCTCTACTCCTCTCCATATGGATGGCTGTATTACCTTGGAATTTTCACTATTAGACTTCTTATGATGCCTAGTTGGTCCTAAATGAAAATGGTACTAGTCATACATCGGATGTGGCAGACACAGTGACTCATAAAAATTGTTTCACTACTCTTCCTAAATAGATGATCATTATGACATGATTCTCACCAAAAGAATTCAAATGTTTCTAATTTGTCATAAATGAAAAATGGTGCCAAGCTGACATTCATTATATGTACCACAGCACCTAAATTGAAGATCTTGTTATTGCTGAAGAATATTAGAGATGGTTTCAACACCCAATAGTTAAAAAGAAGAAATGGTCTTACCTTGAATGCTGGAAAAAAATTTGCCGGTAGAGCATCAGTCCCTTTGAGGGACTATTTGTTTACATTGCAAAAACTTCACATTTTCACAATAAGAATCTCACCAAATAGAGCATGCACAGAGTGATAGTGTCCCATTAATACCTGCTATTATTGCATTGCTCTAGTCCCCTTTGCTAGTCCCCATTCCAAAGACATTATTCCCTCCTCCAATTAATAACTGAAAAGAATGCATGATCCTGGTCCACTTCTGACTGTCCAAGTATCCTCCTTTTCCTTAGACTTTATCTATTTGTACACATTTCTTGTCTACTCATCACTTTGTCAGTTTAGATGTGTTTTGGCATTTCTGCTGTTGTGAATCTGCAGTACAGCTCACACGATTTTTTATTCCCCATGCTTAGTGGCTGGAGGTGGAGAGAAAGTGAAGAGGATGACCTGGGCTCATCTCCCCATTGAGGTTATCATGGCTTTAGAAGTGATGGTGCAGGAATTAGTTAGCATAGGCTCATATGCTGACAGTTTTTTGGGTGTCTCCTTCAGTCTGTCGAAGGTATCTTTGTCTCCAGCGTCATTGCACAGACTGTTAGAGTTTGTGGCCATGACATTTAGTCACGTACTTTAGATATTGATGATGTGCTCTGTAGAGATTCTTCACCTCTTGGCCTTGGAAATGTCATGCTGGATCACAGCAAAAGCCGTCTATGGTTGACCCCTTCTGATACAGAGATGCTATTTAGAGGGCTGATCCCTACAGTGGTTTCTCAGGATTTAAGGGATCAGCAACAATGGTCCCTGGTCACAGTATAAGGCCTGGCTAAGCCTGTGAAGAAATAACATCATTCTGAAAGTTCCCCAGCTCCTCCACTTAAGTTTTATAAAGAGGAAAACATTCAGAAGTGAAAACCCCTTTCTGCCCATTATGTCATGAGGTGACAGGTGGGGTGGGTGAGTAGAGGAAGAAGTCTATGGACCCCTCCCCCTTCCCTAAGAGGGAAGCAGTCACATCAAGGGAGCAACATCCTCTCCTGTGATGTGCCCCTCTCCCAAATAATATCCTCCCAGTGGTTCCAGATTAAGCCCTTTTGGTGAGGCTTGGTTGAGCTTGTCAGATGCTGCATGGGTCCTTTCCACCAAAAGATGAGGGTTACCAGCTTTGCTTCCAGGACCCTCGGCCTATTTGAAGGACCCCTGGATTGTTCCACCAGTCTCAGCTGGTATCTCTTCAGGAAGAGGCATACTCTCTTCTAACGAAGGGTGCTGTAGAGATGGTGAAGAACAGAAGATCAGGATCTTATTATGGATTTTCTTTGTTTGAAAGAGAGGGGGTAAGCTTGAACTTGTCATTGATCTTACAGCATTGAACAAATTCCTCCTAGAAAAGTGGTTCAGAATGGAGATAACCAAATGACGGTTTGGTCTCCATAGATCTCTAGAATGCTTATCTTCACATTCCCATCTTCTAATTCCACAGGAAATCTCAGCTGTTTTGTGTTGTGACAGATCTTTCTTTTTCAGGCTTTTAATTTTGGCCTGACATGAAGGCTTTTTTATGTGACCTCTCCAGCTCTTGTTTCTTGGGAACTGGAAACCTCACAAAGAACCCTTCTCTGCTTGGATCTCCTCAGGATCCAGGTTTCATCGCCAACTGACAGTCTGGATTGGTTTCTGACCAGACTTCTGATCCACACTCAAGAATCTCACTCCTTCCTTTGCATGGATACCTCAGATTCAGGCTAGAGGACTTGGTCCTAGAGTGACAATGTGTCAGTTGTAGCGTATGTTAGATGCTAAAGGAACACTCATTTCCTCTCTTCCTTCTTGGAAGTTTGAAACCTCCATTGGACAGCTTTGGATGAGATCTCCTTCAGTGTCCATTACAGTCCTGGCATGAGGAATGTTCTGGTGAACATCTTATCTAGACAAGGTGAGCAGTTCTCACAGAATGGTCTCTACACCAGTTGATTACTTTTTCATCATGGGAAGGCCACCAGTAAAATTGTTTGCAATGAAACTGAACAAGCTCCCTTTTCTTAACTCCATTGACAGACCAAAGAACATGGTCATTGGATGCCTTCAGTCTGAGGTACAATCTGCTGTATGTCTATGCAATCCCATATGTCAGAATAATTGCTTGAGTTCTTCACAGAATCAGACCTCCAAAGTCTAAAGTTCATCTGACAACTCCCCCAGTGTCCCCATTAATAATGGTCAAGTTGTCTTGACCTGTTGTTCAGTGATTGTTGTGAATTACTTGAGGGATCTACTATTGCATCACAGAGGTGCGCTTGTGTGCAGCACTCAAATCCTCTCCTCTACCTTCACACCTCCACTCCTGACTTGTATCAAATGTTCTATCCTCCAAGACCAGTTTTCTGGCCGTATTGCTAAATGCATTGCTCAGGCCAGAAGGTAATTATCTGCCAAAGTTTACAATGCTAAGTTAGAACTTTACCGTTAAGAGAGAGAAGAACAGGTCATAACAATCTCTTTCTTCTTTTAAAAGGTGCTTAACATGTATCAGCAGCAACTATCTTGAGATGGATTGTTCAGAATATAAAATGAGCATATCAGTCCCTCACTGAGAGAGATCAAAGCCGATGAGTCAGGGCTATTTCTGCATCTTGGGCTTTTTTAAATGATTCTGTTTGGATGATACCATAAAGCAGCCTTCTGGCATTCTTGCTCCACTTTATTATCATTTTACATTTGTTCAGTGGCACACCAGAATGAATGTATCGATGCTTTGGTTCCAATTATATCAGCCCAACAATTTGTCAGGCAATCCACCTGACACCAATAGAAAGTTCTTCTGACAACATTGGCAAGCTTATCTTAGGTCATCAGCTTTCCACCAAATTCAGTGATGATGCAATAACTGCAGGTAATGTATTACAGCTATTAAAATGGCGAGCAGTTACTAATTTTAATTGTGTAATACCTGCTGTTATCACAATTCCTAGATCACTCCCAGCTTCTATCTACTTCAGTTTCTGTCCAAGTCCAAGTTGGATCTTCTGAATGTCATAAGTTGTCTTCACTAGCCAAGATTATGTTAACCCTATCTTCACCTTGGCAGATTAATCAGCTATTTCAGTCCTTTGTCCTAGTGACATTTATTGGATTTCATGAGTTGTCTCCCTTAATATGTAATGCCAACTAACCAATAGCATGTGACAGCGGTGCATTGTACATTGGCCGAAAATGGTGTAGGAACTTGACTTAAAAAGGATACTTTGTAAGCTGAACATCGAAAATATGACTACTTACCAGAGAGAAGCCATTACAGGTGTATTTGATAGAAAGGATGCATGTGTACAAACACAGACTGGCAGTGGAAAATAGCTTATTTATGTTTGCCTTCCAGTTGTGTACTACTCTTGTCTTGATAATGTAGGAATAGTGTTCAAATTTGAACAACTTGATTTTGATTGGATGCAGTGGCATACTGTCGCATCCAATGAAATTAACAGACCCAAAGTAGTGAAATATTTAATCAATCCGCCAAGGTGTAGATAGGGTTAATACATTGGATCCCTCGCTAGCAAAGATGGTCATAAGTGTACTAAGGTATTAGACTGACATTTCATTCTAGACCTACAGTAACTAATTTGAGGAGGGAATAATGTCCTTGGACTGGGGACTAATGCCAGGAAAAGATGTAGCAATGCAATGATAATTATAGTTAGTTCACCACCCGCTCACCCCACTAAAAAAAAACCACATTATTTTACAGTCAAAAGCACATCATTGCAAATCTTCCTCGAGTTGTTTCCTTTGAATAGTGAAGGTGCATTCAACCATAATATGATTATCACAAAGGACTTGCACCTCTGTTTTAATGCTGACTTGTTTGGGACAGGCCGTTGATTGTTTGGGTGGTGGGAGTGTTAGTTTGGGATTTTCTTTCCATCCAGAATATTTTGTTTTCTTTTATCATAATATAGTTTGTTTCAACCCAAATTATGGATGTAATATGGGGTTTGTTTTGTTCAAAGCAAAGGAATATTTTTTCAAGCTATTTTTTCTAAAAATTCCAGACTCCTTCCCCCCCCCCCAATCCCCAGTAAAAAAAAACAAGTGGTTTTGGGTTTGGTCCATATATCACTGCTGCTTCACTAAGGCATAATTAACATTTTGTAAATTTTTCAGGTGCTTGGGTAAAAAAACATCCATTTCCTTCACTTGTAGCACTTAATTCATGACTATATAACATTGCAGTCAATGTACACCTGTAATCTATTAGTAATCACTCCATATACTTCCTGTTTCTGTGACATGTCATGCCGACTTACTTACACATAACTGTAAGAAAAAGTATCATTCAGACCATAGTTTGTTGATTTCTAGCTAACTCAATAATGAAATATTCCTTCAAAAGTCAACATTAAACTATTGTTTCCTTTCTAAAATCACTCCAAAATAAAGTTGCGTTAAAAAAATATTTAAATCAAGTAACAGAAGTCTATCCCAGCATATGCAAATATACCACCTAGTTTATTTACAAAGCAGTCATTTCAGACAAGTCGGCTTCTTTACAGGGTTTTTAGTAAAGTTGATATATTAACTGTTCATATACAAAGACATGAGCATGTAAAAAAGTAATCAAATTTCCATTGCACCAGATGGAAACAGGAAAGTTGCATTAATAAACATAACATGTTCATAACCTAACCTAATATGATTTGCAGTGCATATTTAAACTGATGTATGCAAAAGACAATTCTATTTGTTTTAAACATTAAAAAGAAAGAAGACATTTTTCATGGACTAATTATAATTACTGATGACCTGATTATAATTACCAGTTTTATTTAAAAGTTGAGATACTTCTCTCCAAGAATTCCATATTTTTTAGATGGATTCCAGACTTAGTATTACATGTATGAGTAAGTTGTAATGAGGTACCTTTTGATAAATAGAATTTTCCACATTTAATATTTATTGTTATCCATGGAAATGAAGTGTAGCCCAAGTTATATATCAATTGAGAGTGTTCATTGTATACTGGCATGAGAAGTACATATGGCACACCAAAAAAATTGTGTGTGTATAGTCTGGTGCCTATCCGTGATTTTCATTAACCCTAGCACTTTTTTCCCCAGGGTTAAAAAAAAATTCTCGAAATCAATTTGTGCATCTAATTGAGCCAGTTTTGCTCAGTACATGTAGTGGTTTAGTACATTGTAGATACTAAACACTATAATATTTATAATATTTAAAGAAAAAAAAGAATCTACCTATTCTAATTTTAAAACAGTATAGTAGGAAACACATTTGGTGGGGGGCGCCTAAATTGAGTGTTAAATCATTGTGTACTAGCATAAGTGCTAGATAAATTTAAAGTTTTTCAGCAAAGGGTTATTTCTAGCAGGTGTCTTAATTTACATAAGCAGATTGGGGATAAAATGTTATTTCTTGATGATTGTTGTTTTTATAAAAAATATTAATTAGTGGTTGCTTTATTGTGCATAATTACAAAATGGTAATTCCTGTGAGTGCCTTGCCTTTTGCTGATAAATTTTCAAGTCAGAGAGAGAATGAAGTTGACCAGCATTGGCAGGTCAGCTGTTAAGTTTTAGGAAAGCCCTATAAGAATTTTATGAAACTTACTACAATTAATGTGTTTGAGTGTGAGGATTCCTTTTTTTCCCTTAAAGGACTCCTCTCAGAAGGGGCTGGATTTGGGTAGGGGAGGTCATAGGTCACCCCTAAGTTTTACATATGTGGATAAAATTTAATTTTATTCACCATGATAATTTGTAATATTGCATAAGCAAACATTTATTTGTCGATGAAACTCGCATTGTTCCAGGTCATGTCCTTGTGATTGTCTTTACCCCGCAGAGGAAGGCCCATGTCCTGTGTCATAACTTTGAAACCTTGCAGATGCTCACCCAATAATACATATACACTTTGAAAAGGCCAAGTCAACATTTGCCTCTGGCTTTCTCTCTCTGTTCCTGTGGGAATGGGCTAGTGGGTCATAACTTGGAAACTGTATATAGCCCTGCCCTTAAAAGGTATAGATGCACTTGCTAGGTATCAGAAGAGGAAGTAAGTGTATGTTGCCTGCACAGGTCCCTGAGTTTCTTGCCGTAGAACATTCAGATCCCCACCCACTGACTAGATACTTGTTCTCTGCATAAACAGGCCATATCATTGATTTAAGCAGCATTGGCCTTAAGGTCTCTTATTACTCACTCATTACTTGCCCCAGGATAATAACTTTGAAACTGTTGATAGCCTGACCTTTAATATATATTCACATACACTTGGCATGAGAAGGGGAATTCACACATACTAACCAACAGAAAGGCAGGGGCAGAACAAGGCAAGACAAAAAGTTCTGCAGAACCATTTCTTCTTCTGTTGTAGCATTCACTTTTGGATGAAAATTTCTTCATTAACAGCACAAACTGTCAATGTGATAACAGTTTGCTTCAACAGACCACAAATTGCAAAAGATAATAACAAGTAGCTTCAGTGGACCACAAATTGCCAGTAATACCAATCAGCTCTGACAGACCACAAATTGCCAGTAATACCAATCAGCACTGACAGACCACAACATTGCCAGTAATACCAATCAGCTCTGACAGACCACAAATTGACAGTAATACCAATCAGCTCTGACAGACCACAAATTGCCAGTAATACCAATCAGCTCTGACAGACCACAAATTGACAGTAATACCAATCAGCTCTGACAGACCACAAATTGCCAGTAATACCAATCAGCTCTGACAGACCACAAATTGCCAGTAATACCAATCAACTCTGACAGACCACAAATTGTCAGTAATACCAATCAGCTCTGACAGACCACAAATTGCCAATGTAATCACAATTTCCTTTAACAGAATACAAATTGCCAATGTAATAACAATCTTTTGCTACACTGAATCATAGACACAAGAATCATCTGACACAAACTGCAAATAATTTTTGTCAGTGATGATGAAATCCTTTAGCGTCTAATACTATAAAATCATGAATACCTATGCATTAATTAATCGTGTACTGATATTAAACAGTATGTGTTAGGTATAATCAGTACACGCTT
>JAECUM010004860.1:0-88085 GCA_016617855.1 Megalonaias nervosa | reverse complement strand
TGACCAACGTGACACGGTGTTTTCACAACGATTGACCCAGTAAGTGCAATCACTAAACTGGTATTTGATCCGGGTTATTTAAAAAGTAGTATAATAGTTTTCTTTTAGAGGATAGATACCTGTCATTATTTATGATAAATATATTTTCAAATCATAATGAACAATTGTGTATCTCCCTTTCAAGGACGGGCTTATTCGACGCCGTGAATTATCCGTCGCTTTGGATTTACCTATCAACACCAAAAGTCAAGATATTGTTTATACAAAACACCGAAGTATTCACCAAAGACACCAAAATATGTATTTGATGCGTGTAATATACAAACTTGTAATTTTGTTTAGGTTACGTGTTGTACACAAACGTGTTAGAAAAGTAGATGCGATAGATGGCAGAGATTTTCACAATTCGGTCAGTTTTTTTTTTTAACAGGCTCATGTGTCAACGTATTCAATAGATTTCAAAACTGAAGAGTCATTTGACCCATAATCTCAGCAGCCAAATTAAAAATCTCGTTAGTCAAAACAGGTCAGTAGCCATATGTTTTTGACAGTCCTGAACTCCAATAAAGGATTGTTCATTATTCGGGGAGCAAACTGATGTTTAAGAATTCTTGTCTCATGTTGAATATAGAGAAACATATGTAGTATTTTGTAAGAAACAGACCAGCAGAAAGTGACAGACATGACCATTACTGATTTTTGTGTAAGTGTTGTCAATTATGTATGAATGTGTGTTTATTTGGTATATTAGAAATGGGTTTATTTTATACTTTAGGTTGGACCTGCCTTCTTTCACATTTCATAAATAGTTCCATTTTTGACATTTTTAACCCACATAACTTCTATTCCTCTCTTACTTAAATTTTTTACAACTTTAGGAGATTGATTCTCCTACTCTTCAGAATTGTTACTTTCTGTTTCTTTGGAGTCTGAATATTGGAATGAACGTCAGTAGCAGGTTGTTACTGAAATAAAAAATACTTTGTTAAGCCATTGTGATTTAATGGTTCACAGATGCATCAGTAAAAACACACAGGATGGAATTTCCATGTGTCTCATAATATGAGTCACATTTTAATGCATTCAGAAGGGATATGATTCCAATTGTACATTAACTTTTAATACAGGATGTGATTCTGGTCATATGTTTCCAACATTCCATCTTCTGCTTCATTGATGCGTGCATTCAGCTATATAATACATCATTATTTTTGGTGTACTCTTTTGAAAAGATGGAAATGGAGGTAGAAGGTACACAAATGCTGTATCTGGACATTGTTGGCAGTGGGAATTTTGTCTTTGTCAAAATGAAGAGAGTTGATGTTAGCTGGTTATTTGAAAAATTGAATTCAGACATGAATTTTAACATCAGTGATCAACATGGCAAATGGCACTTAAGAGGCAATTTAAGCCCAAGAGATACTTGTGTTTCAGGTCGGCTGACTGTCCATATTTTTCATTGCCAATCCGAGTACTCTTTCCCCTAGGGTAAAAAAAAAAGTTAATGAAAAAATTCCCCAAATTGATTTGTGCATTTAATTGAGTCGGTTTTGCCTAGTATTTGAGGTGCTTGGTACATTATATAAATTAATTATTATAATATATAAAAAAGAGGAAGCCTACCTACATACCCTAATTTTAAAACCAGCACAATAGGAAACACAATTTTTTTGTTGTTGCCTTGTAGCATGATGTGAATGCAGATTTTGATGAAAACATGGAGAATTTTTGTGTGTGGGGATGGATGTTTTTTTTGGGGGGGATGGGGAGTTGAACCTTTTTTTGGCTGGGGGCCAAAACAGATAAAATGATAAAGTTTGCAGACAGCCTGAGCAAGAAGAGTTCATTATCTCTAATGATGCTTATTAAATAAAATGCATATGTTCAAAAGAATTGCTTACATGGCCATGGGCCACACATTGTGAAGGGCTGGGCAACATGCAGCCTGTGCATTGAACATGACTCTTTTAGGCAGTGCAGATGGTGATGTTGACTTTGACGAAATGAACAGAGATGATGATAACTACTTATTAGAAATTTTGATCTCAGAACTGAATTTTAATGTGTGGATATCAAAATGGACAGTACTGAAGCAACAAGTACTAACATTTATGTGGATGCCAATTCTGATGTAAATATAGACAGTTTTGTCGGGGAATTTATATTTTAGGCAGTGTATATCATGATCTTGACTACATTTTTATGACTTAGTGGATGATGACTAGTTAATTGCTATTTTTGACTTGTATATTGATGTTGATGAAGACTGATCTTTTCTACAACAAAACCTGTCTTGCACGACCTCTGCTGTGAGTGAGCACGTTATTTACTACTACAATTATCATGCATGGATCAATTTTATTATAGAAGCACACCGTTGTCAGTGACCACCTGCAGAACATGATAAATAACCATGATTTTCAGGCAAACAGATGCATGACCGCATCACAAAAAAGAGATGAATACCACTGACCTTATTTAATCCTTGTAAGCCATTACCATTTATGAGAGTGTTTGTGTTATTTAAAAATATAGCCAGACTGGTTATTGGTACCTGAAATTTATAGGCGTTGCAGGCAGCCTTCATATGCTGCAGACCGTAAACTAGAGTCAAGTACATGTCACTAACCACCATTGTTGTGCTGAAGTCCCCATGATGATTAACCATTGTGTCTTTAAATGGTGTAACAGATGTATATTGTCACTTCAGAGGTTTGTATTGTTTATTTACATGCGGGAAAAACTGCAAAACCCCTGGTAATGCCTTAATAAGAACTCTTTTAAAAGGGCTTAATTGTAGCAGTTGAGTGTTTCTTTTTGTCTGTAGAGTCAATCTGTTAATACCTGCAGTGAATGAGCTCTTTGCCTTTGTCTTTAATAAGTGGTTATCATTTTCCAGATCTGATTGTCACTGTAAAAGGTTTGTGGTGTTTGCTGATTTTTTTTAATGTTACCATTATTAAAATGCACACACCAAGCATTTTCTGCCCACTGTGGTGAAACTGTTGCACCCTTTGTTTACTAAGTTAATCTCATGTCATTGGTGTATTATACATTTTAGTTTTGTCTTCAAATAAATTTAGTTTGTTTCTGGATGGGTTGATTCTGTCTTTTGGGTTTATTTGTGTGTGTGTGTGTAACATATTTACCCAAAGTCTGATTAAAGTTGCTAATTTATGCACAGGTAAAGTGAGTTTTATCATTTGAAGTGAGTCTGAAATTTATTGACATGGCAAGTTAACTTGATGGGATAAATAAATATTACTTTATTGATTTTGCAGTTCTTATGCCAATCTACATGTATACATGATCTTCAAATATAAATATTTATAATAGATGTAAATCTTTATTGCTATATAAAATCAGTTTGAGATGAAATGATTGCAATATTTTGACAAGAACTCTGAATAAGGAATAAAATGCATGTACAGCAATTGTGGATATTTTCCCTTAAACCTGCTGCAGTTTGACCTTGAAAAATGCTAATCTTGCACAAACCTATTGTGAGAGATCACTTGTCCTGAGACAGTTTTTGTTGGCAAATGGGCATATCTCACAAGACAGGTTTTACTGTTCTGCTGTTTTATGACAAACATTCCACTTTAAGCTAAGATAAATTGAACTATGGGCTACCATGGTTGGATGTAGGGATGAAACTTAATTGATATATCAATGTATCAGTACTTTTTCCATGTCGTTCCAAGAGGTGAAGAATTGATACAAAAGGATACTTACCCTATACAAGTTTCTTTAATCTTCAGTAGTCAAGAATAATTATTAGTCATTTGCCATTTGCATTTGCATTCTTTAAAACGAGAATTTATTTGAGACAGCCATTGCAGGAGCATGCACTTATTTCTGTGAGTAAAGAAGATAAACTTGAGACAGCACCTACTTAAACAAAATAACAAGCACAAGGTGGCTAACTTGCATGGTTTGAAATAGGCAGCCAAATCCCAACCCTGCCACTTCCATACCCATTATTTTATCCTGTCAGGTTTTTCAGCCACTGTTAACATATATCAACATCAAGAAGACATTCCAGATTTGTTGCCCATATACGATTTAAAGTGTCTCCTGATCATGTAATAACCACTTTTACATGAAGTTTCTGTGCTGCTTTGCATTTTGTATGCAGTAGATCCCTCTTGAATGCTCCCCCTGGACCAGCAGCCACCCGCTTCTTACCGTCAGAATCCCTTGGCACCGACGAGTTTGTGTTCAAAAATACCCCTCAAGAATGGCCACCCCTCTAACGCAACCTATTAGTACAAAAATATAAAATGTTCTCCTCACAAGCGGCCACTTTTTATTTCAAATGTGTCCAGAACCAATAATTCATATCGTGATATAAGGTAAGTAATCAGATTATCTCTATCGTCAGTACATGTCTCTCAGTGTCAAGTTTCCATTACTAAAAAAAGTGTTGACTAAAGTACACGTAACACTAAGGTTATTGTTATATCATTATTTATAAAAGCTGATGTTTACAGGAAATGGGCTCAACAATGTTATGATAGAGTTTTTGGGCTTCACACATCTGTTGAGTTCTTCTCTTTGATTATTACAACCGAACGTAAATGCCAAGATGATAACAGGGTCATCATAGGCTAAAAATAGATTTTGTGCGTGAACACACACACAGAAATTAACCTTGAACTAAACAGGGTACCAGACAACAACTGAAAAATCACATGACAACACATTTATCACTTCCTTTACGAAATAGGCATTTTGTCCACTCTACAAGTTTCATCT
Organism: Megalonaias nervosa; assembly: GCA_016617855.1. Classification (NCBI taxonomy): domain Eukaryota; kingdom Metazoa; phylum Mollusca; class Bivalvia; order Unionida; family Unionidae; genus Megalonaias; species Megalonaias nervosa. The sequence continues at coordinate 83,327 of JAECUM010004860.1, read as the reverse complement.
GCATAATTAAATTGCCTACAGTTTGCAACATCCAAATAAATCATTACCAAACATTAACATGTCATCACGTAAACGGAGACGTATTATTTTAGAAGAAAGTTGCTTATTCTACTCTACAACATCAGGTGGGGTGTGGAGGGGGGACTTGCCAAACAATTTTATGTAGAAAAGACTCTTAATAAAACAATTTTATGTTGAAAAGACTCGAATAAACAACATCATAGCCGAGGAGATTATTCGGCAGCAGTGGAAAAATAGAGCAAATGGAAAGAAAATTATGTATGTACCAAGATGTAAATGACATTTTTCAATGGTTTTACAATGTGCATGACAAACAATACCCGCTCGCATATCGTGCTTACGTCATGAGTAAGAACTATTAATGTATATTCAATTTAAATGGTCTATTATTATGACAAGAAGAACCTTTTAATAATTAATGTTACTTTTAAACGAAGATATCAAATGCTTTGAAGTATGTAGCTTTCTTATTATGTACATTACATATACTTCTCACAAAAATTTTGTCACCCTCTGGAAAGGTCACCCATTTTATAAGGCCACTTTCCGGGTGCAGAAGTGGTGGCTGTATAAGAGGGGGACCACTGTACATGCATCAAATTTGATGGCTGCACTTCCTGTGTGACCAGCAGAGAAATTTGTGACATTTAATTCTAATTGGTGGCTGTTGTTTGTTCGGCTCTAGAGAAAAACGGTAACCACCAGTCAGAACTAACAGGTGTATTTGCTGTGTGACACACTGAAGTACTGGTATCCAAACTTGGTCCATTTAGGTGCAGAGCAACAGAGTAACGTACATCTGTAAAGTACTTAAACATGTGAAACAAGATTGTAATGCCTCCTTTTATGCTGATATATATAGTCGGCGACTAAACTTGCTGTTGAGATAGAAAAAAAATTGCACAGAATCAGCATGGAACAAAATTCCAAACTGCACAAATTATGCTAATATGTAGAACAGGTGTGGGTGTTGTCAACAATTTCCTTTTACCTGATAGCAACGAGCATCTATGACCGTGGCAGTTATTTTGTATCTGCAGGAAGTACAATATGAATGATTTGGTTTTTCTCCCATGTTCAGACTTGTTCTAGATAAGATTTCCCTTGCATGAGGAAATTGTACTCTTATGTTTTGAAGATAGCACCATATTGACTTACATGTTTAACGAAGATATGAAATTGGTAATAGATGTTTTAAAAACATCCAGGCAGTGCAAAACAAAAGGCATGATGACCAAGATGAGTCCTGCACCTGATCAAATGGAACAGCCTGAAAAGGCCTAAAAGATTTTTAAAAAATCACTGACACCTAACAGGTAGTCTGTTTGGAAGTGTATTTTGTATCTTGTCAAAGATAAGAATGGCATACGAACAGATGATTAGTCTATGACCATCTGTAATCTGCTTACTAGAAATACAACCGATATGTCAACACATATTCATGTAAAATGGTGTCACCCCACCACTTACAGATCTTTTACAGATGCAAAGACCATCACGTTTTGTATGTGTATCAATAATATATTGTGTCATAGGTCATGTGTCATGAATCATATCGATACATGGCAGATTTGTGTATAATCTTATTCACCTTTAAAGCATTCCTGGAAATGGACCAAAATAAACCCAATAAAACTTGGCAGTAGAATTTATTGTGGAATAAAAACACTGAAAAGAAAATGATCAGCTTTTTCCAGTCAGGATCTGTTGAGCTTGCTCAACAATTCTCTTGCAAGTAAATTTAATAAAATTAGCATAACCTTTCAATTTCTGATGGATATTTATTTTTTCACCATCTTATATGACATAAAATTTCACACAAACACATAGGAGGTAAAATGAACATTGCAGATAGAAGAATTGCATTCAACTAAATTTGTTTACATCTGAAATTTTTCAACAAAATAATATATGACTTGAAAGAAAATTTTCTTCATTTTAAAACAGTATATAAAAGTGAAAAAACATTTATTGTAAAACTAGTTTGAACAACACCACTGCATTCTCTCATGCTGGTATACCACTGATGGAATAAATCTCGAGTTCTACACAACTGCCTGTTTGATTGGGCTTCAGTATGAAAAGGGTAAAATTCCAGGTGTCCAAACCAGAGGGTATGCATCTGATGAGAACCTTTTGTTATTATTGACCTGTATAAAGTCTCATTCAAGTTCTTTTTTCATTAATCTTATACATGTACATTAATCATTATGCTATCTATTGACGAATTAGAATACTTTTCGGTATAATTTTCTCTGTCTTACACAGTATAAAGACTCCCTATAAACTGGCTCTTGTTGAATCGGGTACGACATTTGTTAAAATTAGCTGCCATATTAGTAATTTGATCTCTTTAAAATAATGACAGCAATTTTCATATTTAGAATTTCTTGTGTTTTCACTATTGTATGATAAGCAAATAACAAGTATGTTGTTTATATTGCCTTTAATAGATATTAAAGGTATATTCAGGTGTGTACAGATATACTCCAAATATACCCAGATTGCGTTATATACATAGTATACGGGTATGTTCTTTTGGTATCATGTAATAGTATTTGACTAAAATATCAAAAAGTTGACCCTACGGAAATGTAGTACATGTACATATTTTTAACCTAGATAAACCCAATACATGGAATTGCTGTACGATTAACCAAAATGTATTGATGTTTCCAGGTGGTACCTCATGGAGGTGTAACTAGAGTTTAGTTTGATGTTTCATAAATTGGTTAATGAATGATTTAACAGCTTTTTTGTTTATTTTATTGTAAAAGCCAAAATAATAAAAGTTATCAGACTATTTTCCTTTCCTACTACTTTTTTCAGTGATTAGTTCTAAACAGGGATGAATACATTTTGTTTTCAATCTGAGGGACCTCTTAATGGTACTAAAAACTGGTATAAAAGGACTGTTTGAAAATATCAAATTGTACAACATATTATTGAACAAACAAAAACAATCTTTAGAACATGCAGTCATAATGCATATACAGGTTAAAAAGGACACAAATTAAATAGAGGATATCTACATTTTTTGAGTAGGTGTGCAGAAATATTTCACGAGTGAAGTGGAAACGTATTGTCACAAATGGCAATACAAAATGTTTCCACTTCACGCATGAAATGTGTCCATACGATCATTTAAAAAGAAAGATTTTATTATATATTTTTTAAAAGTAAAAAGCACCAATTTTTTGCATGGATTTTTCTTCATTCTGGGCCAATACAATCAACAGTTGCATTACTACATCAATAAAAAGAAGTTTCAAAATTTTGCAAATAATTCTGCATTTGGATCAAATGTTAAAATGTTAGACTGGTTTGGATAATGTGAAATATTATTAGAAAAAAAATTAGTTGAATACTTATTAATGTTTTCATGAACATATTTAGAGAATGTCGAAGGTTGATTTCCAACTCTTCAATTTACATAGTTCTTGGTAAATTTTTAGCTGAAATAAGGACAAATAGATATGAGCTGTCATCTTCGATTTTTTTAAAACCAAAATAACTTTTCATTGTTTACATTAAAGAAAACAAAGTTGTTCTTTGAATTAAGGTCTTTGAGAAACATTTTGAAACGTTTCGTAAATCAGGCCAATATTCAGGACTGTGAAACTGTAATGTACATAAAAGTTGAACCCTGACTTTTATTGAGATCGTGTACTCATGTTATTTTAACCAGATAAATATTGTGTAAAGAATTATTCATGGGTAACTTAATATTAAAATACAGTTTACTGTTTGAATTTTATCTTGCGAGTAAAATGTTGAACCAGTAAACCAGCTTATTTTCATTCCAACAATTCGGCAGATATTAATGAATGTAAATATTTAAGTTAAAGGAAAGTATTAAATCCATTAAATCTTGATTTTTGAAAAGATGTTTTATTATATTAACACATATGTAGCTAAATACTTCCATGTAATAAAAAATCACAAAATTAATGTCAGCAGCATATTTTGTGTTCTGGAATGGTAAGTTCAGTAAGATGGATATAAGACAACAAAATGCCTTAATGCCAAATTCCTTAATCATTGATAAAACAGTATGGCAAATTGATGGTCAGATAACCTTACTATTATTGTTTAGAATTAATTAAGGGTGCACTGATCAAGCAAACTATTAATATGATGTTATAGCAGCAAGAATGAAACATGTAAATTGATATTCAGATGATCTCATTTATTGTTTGCAATTAAATTAAGGGCATACTGATAAAACAAAGAAATTAAACTGACAGTGATATGTTTAATTATAGCAGCATCACTCATTTCTGTGTAGTAGTTTGCATAAAATTAAATGATACAATCTGAATTCAGGGAAAATGTATATAGTTCTTTAAACAAAGAGTAGTAAAATACATTTCATCTTTCAGCTGGGATAACACCACTATTTTTGTTATATCATTCCTTACATTAGCTGATTTGAGGCCCAGAAGATTAGCAGGTATTTTTTTATAGACAGATAGTACTATATGAAACTAAATCATAAATTTGACAGGAACTGAGTTTAACTTTTCTGTGCCAGGTTAGTGAGTGAAATAGGGGAGAAAATGCATAATGAGGATAAGGCCAAAAAACAGAAGAAAAAGGACAAAAGCCCAGGTTAAACATACCAGAACATAATTGCAATAATTGGTGACCTGCACAGTAATCTGTATCCAGGTCGCTTTAGGAACAAATAATCCTGTAAATATTATTTACAAAGAAGACCAGATGACAGACATGAGGCATTTTTTGGTATTGAAAGAACTTTTAATTTAGATCTATTTTACATGACAGTCTTTTTGATTAAAAAATGTTTGGTATGTCACTTGCAGATGAACCATTTAATCCCCCATAATGATGGGATCTTGTGTGATATATTTCAACATGGAGGGACACATGTATGGAAAGTTTTTCTCCAATATCAATGATACCATTGGAGAGGGGGAATTCATTGTCGGTACTTATGAAGACATAAGCGTAACAAATGTGCCAAAGTCAAACTGCCCAAAGTACCATGTTTATTCTTTGTTCAAAACACATAATGGACAATATTACGAAACACTTGGAGTGAAATGTGACCTCATGTAGCAACAGAAATGGTTATAAATATCATCAAAGATTCGGGGATTGCATTTGCCAGTGGCTATATTGAATCTGATATCAGGTGTTTAAACTAAGGCATTTATTTCACTAATAATAATTTCAAAACTTTTTTGAAAAGATATATGTCTGAAAATTAACAAGAGTAGAATTCTTAATTCTTAATGGCACTGTTTTTATCTATACATGCCAGTATTGTACATAATTTTACTTCATTCATTTATGTTATTTCTTATCTCTGTCTACCTATTTTTGCATTGCACACTTTCCATATATCTGTATCTTTATGGGTAGGTGGAGGTAATTATAATATTCTTTATCATGCTTTATACTGCATTGTCAGGTTGGAAGGCTGTTGATGTTCTACAGAAGGTCATCAGAAGATCACAACTCATATAACACCATTTTCAGTTCAGGCAGTCCTTAAAGTTAGTCAGTGTTGGTGCATTGATGAGAGCATCAAGGAAGCAAATTCCAGTTGTTGATCACTCTGAAAAGAAGTATTTTCATATATGCAACTTTCACTGCTTCTTAAGTATTTGGTACTTGTGACCCCTTGTTCCTGAGTTTGAGAGGGTAAAGAACTTTGGTGAAACTCTGACTAGTAGAGCTTTTTTAGTCTGGCCCATCAAGTTTTTGACAGAAGAGTTTTCGTGATCACCCACAAGACACTTTTGACTTTCATAACCCTGCAACCACCATGGTGTACATGGTGTCAGCAGGTTGACCATATTGACCTTAATATCTTTTTGAAGTATTTGTATATCCCTAAAAGGACCATTCAAATTTACATTCAGTGTTTGTGTGTACAAAGGATTAATTGTACCAATTGAAAATATTTTATCATGCCTTTGGCATTATATTGAACATTGTTTTTTTTAATAGATGCTAGGAAAACTGTATTGGTAATCAGACAAAAGCTGTCTTCGACTTTTTATCAAGTGCCCTCTTTTTTGCAAGCAAGTTGTGGTTAAGTCTATTTTCAAATTTGCCTCTCAAACCAATCCCCTGGACGTATAGCTTCTATGCAGGTTCCATCATTTTCTCAATAATGTCAGTGCTTAAAGAAAATTTTTGTAGACACTGGCACAAATTCCAGAAGTCCTGACTCAAATTTCCATCTTCCCAAAATTTCCACTTTTTAACAATATTTGTCACAGCGTTGCAGTTACTACACTTCAAATATCAACTCTGTAGGGGTTTGAAGTTAATGCAAGTGTAAATGGAGTTCATCACTACACTCACTAGAGACCAGTTGGGACTTAGTTCAGAATTCTTGGCTGGATTCTTTGAGTAAATCCATGTCAGATGAACATGACATTAGCATCATCAAAACTGTGATGCAGTTTGCTCATGAGGTATGCTTGTCAAAAAATGAATATACATCACATATGGGACTGATCATTTCTTTGGGGGAAGGGCATAATATTTTCAAGTTTAATGGGGGGTTTTACAGGTCATTGAACAGTAATAAATGCCACTGTGCAAACACGAGTGTGTGCTTATTATCTTTTAATCAGTGTATTTCATAGCTAAAATCATCCTGAGAAGCATAGTTCAATTAATAGTTAGTATTTTAACAAGATTACAACAACAAATAATAATAAAGAGAACATATAAATTTTTCAGTTCAGCATGTTGAATATGTTACATACAGGTGGTGCTTTTGTTTTGACTGACATGGTATATCATTGAGATGTTGGTAGTATGTACAAAGATCATAATGCCCACCCACCCCATTTTGCTGGCATGCTTCACAAAGTAAAACTGTCAACCAGTTGTTCTGAATTTATATTTGCTTGGCTTTGCTGATAGCAAATTGCTTCCTAAATCACCTTCAAAAATGAATCACACTTGAACACTGTTTCCAACAAATGAAATAATCATGCATTGCATTTTATAAATTGAATAAAATCCAACTTCAAAGAAATGTTGCTGCTGATCACAAACTTGACAATAATCTTTAGTACAGATGGCTTAAACATTTTCATTCAAGGCAATGATTTGTAATAACTTTTGTCCTCATACACGCATTTAGCATCTTTTTGATTTACATATATTGGGCTGTTACAGTTTGTGAGCTCTATGTAAATTAGCACAATGGGCTCACCCACTGCAGTCGTCAAATACATCTCCCTAGCTATTGTCAGCTAGTTAAGTAATATGTGAAATGGTTTGTTTATACCTGACCTCTTTGCCTTTTACAGGCCTACCAAATCTCCTGCCAAAAGTTGGATTCTCCAGCTATTTAGCTGTGAGGATCTTCTGAGTTATATTTTTAAAAAATCACTGGATTCCAGGTTCCATTTTAGGAATCATTATTTGGGCATAGATTTTACACATTGGATTGGTTATCAAGTTTGCGAGTATTAAGCCAAATGCGGGAAATCAAAACATGGGTTGTATGATAATAAATTTGATTTGATTTTAAAATTTATTTTCATCAAACAATCAATACCACAGATGTTTGGAAGCAATTTTTGATTACACAGAGTCATATTTTGAATGCTAACAGTCAACACAAATAGTTATGACTGATTTATTGGCACTTCCTTCTTGCAAATAGTTTGTACAGGCCTACAAAATCTGCAGATAAAAGCTGGACACTAAATGAAAAAGGATTTCTGAGCAAAACGTTTTGGCAGGCCTGCTTTTCTTTGCCTCTATTTAAACTGCCCAAAGGATAGTTTTACATCAGTGCCAATCATGCCTGTTTACTGTTTATATATACTACAGGTTTATACTGAAGTAGTTGTTTTTTTTTTTAAATATATATTTTCGAAGATTACTAAAAATCATGTTTTTCAAAACATGACCATATTAGGGGGTTCGGGAGTTTAAAAAGTGTTGTTAGCATGATGTGCCGTGTTATGGTTATGGCAGGTATGTCTTGAAAATTTATTTCCACCTTTCTTCAGTGCAATATAAGTTTTCTCAGGCAAATTTTTTTTTTTTGACAGGGCCTATGGGCACCTTATTTAGAATACAAGAGGGACAAAATCTGAGATAAGAGAGGCCCTAGGAATCGGGCTAGCAGATTTTTTTTCAGCACTAGATGTACTTAATATACGAAGCATTATCTCCTGTCTTGTATTACTCCCTGCAGGCTCGGGAATATGCATGCCATTAGAGGTGACTAATCAAGGCAACCTTTTTACCTTGGGTGTGGATTGTGATAATGTTCAAGCTTTAAAGGATTTGGACTTTTAAAAGAGCATGATTGATATAAAAAATTTGACTTTGTAATTTTAGGATTTTATAGTTTTATTTTATACTTTTTTCTTTTTTGCGGGCTGTTTTGGGGATACCTAAAACTCACTCAGCACTACATAGGTAGGATTAAACTTATGTGCCATTAAATATAAAAGGAAGGATTACCTCAGCTGAATCTCATTCAGGAACAAAATATTCAGATGTAAAAATAGTCCTGTAGGCAAAAGACATATTCAGTGATTATTACAACAATAATCTTAAAGACAAAGACATAGTTTCCTATTTGTAAAGTGTGAGAAATTTTGTTGCTGTACCACTGTAACTGACAAACTCTCTGCCACATACCCATTGTTGTTGCCAGCTAGTCATGGGATTTGAATGTTGTGGCCAATCAAACCGATTAGTCTCATTAATATGAGATTTCAATGTCAAGCCAAAATATTAGTGTTTGCACAATGCCAGATACACAGTGGGGGTGAAATAAGTCACTGATAAATTGACAGTTTTGCTGTATTGATAGACACAGTGATACAGAAAGATGGATGATCAATACTAAATGCAGCTTACCTCATAGATGTTATGTTTAATATTCAGTAGGTTTGAATAATTTACTATTCATTGGCCTCATTGTTGCATAAATTGAGAATTCATCAGAGTGAACCATTTGGCAGAAGCAGCTCCTTTGTATTTGCAGGAAGTATAGTTTGTGGTCTGTCCACTCCTGCACTTGGACATGTTCTGGATAAGATTTTCCCAACAAGAGGAAAACTAATTTTTTTGTTGTTTGTTTTGAGCTCTTCTGGTCAGACCAGAAGAGCATGTGAGATGGTCTTTTGTCTTCTGTGTGACTTTCACCGGAAGATTCCTTATGAAGTCTAGCTGGTCCTATGAAAATGATCTTGCTTGAACATCCGATCATGAAAATTGTGTTATTGCTACTCCTCCTGCATGAATGGTCATATCAACATGGGATTTTTGCTAAAGACTTCTTATTATGTATAGTTGGGCCTAAACAGAAATGATTACGATATGACAGCAACATGGCCACCACAGCAGCCATCATGCAAATCTTGTTATTGCTACTCCAGAATGGAAAGTCATATCAGCATGAGGTTTTCAATGGAAAACTTTGTATTGTGTCTGTTTGGTCTGATATAAAACTTTTATTTATCTGATATCCAATATGTCCACCACAGTGACTAACTTGAAAATCATATTGCTACACCTTCTAGATGGAAATCGTATCAACATTGGATTTTCACCAGAAACATCTTGGACCACTTCGGTGGCCTAAAGGTTAGAGCATCCGCCTTGGATGCTGGAGGTCGTGAGTTTGTATCCTGGCCGAGTCATACCAAAGACTTACAAAAATGGTACTAATAGCTGCCTCACTAGGTGCTCAGCATTAAGAGGTTAGTGTTAGGACTGGTCGGCCTGGTGTCAGAATAATGTGACTGGGTGGGACATCATGCTACATGTCTGCAGCATGATGTCCCAGAGCTAGAGATCACTCACTGTAAATTGCCATACTGCAGACATCGTAGTAATATGATTGAAAAATTGTTAAAACTATTTTAAAAATTCAAATCACACACCCACAGAGAAACATCTTATGATGTCATTGTTGATACTAATAAAAATGGTGCCAATCTGACACCCAGTATGGCCACTACATCAGCCATCTTGAAAATCTTGTTATTCTTCTCCAAATGGAAAAATCATATCTATATTAGAGTACTAACTATGATACATAGTTTGTTCTGAATGAAAATGGTGCTGATCTGGCTGCTAGATTGTACTATATTTTGTCACAAACTCTCCTGAATGGTATCCACATGAGCTTTTAATGAAGTCTTCTAATGTTATCTGGTGTGTACTGAAGGAAAAAAATTCATTGCAGAAATTAAAGACAGTGCCTCAGTATGCAGGTATTAAGTATGGCATCCAAAGTTTGCTCACTTGGAGACTGGTACTGAGTTAATAATTAGTGGTCTGATTCCCAAACCAGGTATGCAGCAATCATCCATATTAAACAGCAATTTGCTATTGGTCTCCTTGAAAAAAACTAATGCATCTAGCATTCACAAATTGCTAGAAGTTTTGAAATTTGTGCAGTTTTTGTCTTGGTGTTGTAAGTTATAAAATTTACTTTCGCAACAACACCAGTTCTGTCCTATATTTGTCTATAAAAACATAAACCTGATGAGTTAAATCCAGATATGAATAAGTTGATTAAGTCTTGCATTAGTTGGAACTAGTAAGCAGAGGACATTAACAAAGGGAGAGCTGTACCTTGATCCATGGGATATTTCATTGACAGAAGATTGGGGGAACCACCAAAGGAAATTGAGGTCACCACATGGCCCATATTAATTTAGAATCATCCATGTAATCAAACTTGCTCTGAGCTTGCGTTAGTCATGAAGCTGTCAACACATGAAGAAAAACGTGACTAACAGCTTGATTAACACATGTTGTCAAAGAGTTTAGTTTGTTTTTTGTGGTGTTCACAAAATATTCCATCAAGTTTATTTTTAAAAATATGATCTTTTTTCCAAACCAGGATGTAAAATAATCAGTTAAATACATTTTTATCACACATGAAGGGAATTATCTTCTCGTGTAGAGCCATGATAATTTGTGCATAACATTGCAACCTGGAAGAGTCATTAATTAACTGGAAAACTAATTAAATTTGTTGAGGATATCATCTTCAGTCGTTTTAAATGTTTATTTCTTTCAAATCAACACATTACAGTTTATGTTCAGTTAATTAGTGTTTGTTTATGAAAAGAAAATATGTAGTCCAGTAATCCAACTAGCCTATTTGAATTGCCCCGAACATAACTTTGTATCACATACATAAAAGAAAGATAATCAGTACCAAAAGCGCCCGTTTTTCACCTCAAATTTCCAATATAAATGTCCTGTATGTAACAGTTACCTGACTACTGTGGTCAGTGGCCATGTGTTTCCTAACCAAACTGGTTTCTTCCTGCCTTAAACTGTCACTGGAGCATATATACAGTCACTGCTCATCCTGTGAAAATTGAAATTTTAGATAATGAAATATTGTGTGAATTGATACGCAAAAATATTTTCTTGTTTGTACTTATAACTCCAAGTCACACTGACAGAGTAACTCTGTGTCATCAATATGTCTAATTTGAGCAAGACAGTTTTTTATAATTACGGTAGTCAGTTGAAGCAATTTGTTTACTGGATGGTGGGAAAAGCAGCTGTGCCATTGCAGCAGAAATGTGCCAGTGTGACAAGTATAATTCAATATCTTCATATATTAAACCTGTGTCTGAAGGAAAAGTTCATCTTTGAGAAGAGAGTTGCATCCCTTTTCATCAGGGTCAGGGGTCATTCAGTATTTAACACTTGTCTTTTAAGCAAAATTTTGGTTCATATTCACAGAGGATAGCCAGATACTGTCTTGATTTCCTATTCATCACAGGTTTTTCACATAAGGCAACTGTCTTTTTGATCTTGGCAAGTTGAACAGCTGGCTTATCCAGCTATTATTTCCAAAAGTGTGACCATCTATTTTCAACTGAAACTTGTGCAAGTCGATCGACGAAAGAGTACTCTGTTTTACAGTCAAATGTAAACTGTAAGTCGGTAGAGAAATTATTTTTTCATGGTGCACAAAACAAATGAAGATTAGTGATTATTTTAAACCAGTGATGATTTCATTTATAGGATGGAATAAAGTGAGCCAAATACAGTAATCTTGTATCGAACATAAATTTTGGAGAGAACAACATACATGCATATTTTGTGATTTTGTTGAATAGCATGCATAAAATGACAACAACAACAATATAATAATAATATTTGGTGCATGGTATTTGTTCCAAAACAAATTCTAATAGGTGAACCAGTGTACAGCAGTCACCTTTGTGATGAATTAGATGCAATACTTTTAACATTTGTTTCAAAAGATGAAAAACATGTTTTATTTTGTTTGGTTACACAAAAATGCTAGTCTTGATATTTCAGTTTTCTTCAGATTTCTTGGTGACATCAGCAATGTTCATTCTAGAAATGGTAAAACTGGGTCCCAGTGGTTAATGCCATCAAAAAGTGTGGTCATTGAGAAAAATGAACAGGTTGTAAATATGATTATTTGAATTTTTCTTAGAGCATAAATATTTTAGTTATCTTAGAGTTTAAGTTTGTAAGTATCCTTCATTACTCCTTGTTGATCAATAAATGTAAATATACATCATTATTGGATGCACTCACATCATGGAAAATAATTTTGGCATTAAATATTCATGTTTGAAGCATTATAAGCTTTGAATTAGTTCTTGGATAATCAGTTTACAGCACAATTTTCTATGATTGTCTTGTCTGTTAAAAATTGTCTCTCAACATCCTGGTATTTTTAAGCTTCTGATGCACAGACAAATCACGCCAAAATAAACTTTTTGCACTGTGGCAATATCTTTCCTTAATTATGGGTTTGTTTTATTTTGTTTTACTTTTTTTTTACTTCTAGAAGGGGAAACCAAGAAGCAGAATCCCAAGGACTTTAATCCAGATGTGTATTGGAAGAAGTTTGGTAAGTGACATAAAATATATTAGTTACCTAAAGATGTAACCTATGCTACACAATTCATGTCCATCATACACATTGGTATATATAAACAAGTTCTGATCTACAATGTACCTGAAGTGCAGACACACAAAAAATGGTAGAAAGCTCATCATTTGGTCTTGTAGAGCCTAACAGATTTTCTCATTTCTGTTTATAAGTTAATACAGTTTGCCCTCTTGGAGAGGCCATATTGGAACAAGTGAATAAATAGACAAGTAAAGGAATAAATAAAGAAGTGAGTAAGGTAATAAATATGTAACTCAAGAAAATAATTTTAGGGGTGGGGGCCTGTGTGAAATGAAGTTATAAATTCCTCACAGGATATGTGTTATGTTGCTTTGATCACCACAGTTTTCACTGTTATTATGAGCATGTTTTTTCAGAGGACTTATTCTTTTAACAATACATAATAAAACATGCAGCACTGAAATATTTAATTTCAAAACATGGGCAGAGCATTCTGTTATTTTTATATATATATATATATATATATATATATATATATATATTGAAATGTACTGCTGACTATATTTGATGATATTTTTCATCAATATTCAATTGAAAATCATTTACACTTCACCACTGTCTCACTTTACAGACTCTCACTTCCATTGTTAGCTCATCTGGTGATAAGGCCAAGTGAGTTCATGGTTGTCCATCAATCAGCCTCTGCTTGTTTCAGTTCCTGAGGCCATATCCCAGGTCTGATTTAGATTAAACTTGTAATATAGATTTGTTTCAGGAAAATCTCGGACAAATTCAAATACAAATAAGATCTATGCATGCTAATGAGGTGATCTTGCATTTGATTAGCTAAGCTTATAACCACTCTGGAGGCTGTATTTCTGACCTGATTTTATTCACAATCGGAATTAATGCTTTTATCTTCAAGATCTCAGATCAGTATTGGAATATGGGCTTGTATCATGAAGCTTTCAAATCAACACTGGAATCTGGGCTGGTATCATAAAGATCTGAGGTCAGCATTGGAATATGGGCTTGTATCATGAAGATTTCAGATAAGCATTGGAATATGTGCTTGTATCACGAAGATTTAAGATCAACATTGCAATATAGGCTTGTATCATGAAGATTTCAGCTCAACATTATAATATGGGCTTGTATTATGAAGCCTTTGAGTAATTTCTAAAGTAAGTGGGATCACCATATATTAATGAGGCGATCTTACATCTGATCGGCTAAGGTTGTTACCACTCTTGAAGCCATATCTTTTGTTGGGTATATTTTCGTTGAGTTCAGAGATGGCTTGGATTGTGAGCAAGAGATTGCATATTAATTATGCCATTATCTTTGGAAATAATTTTTATCAGAATATGGTAAAACAGGCTAAATCTGCATAATATAAAGTTTTGGAAATAATGTTCACAGGATGTGTTCTTAAATGCTTCATTAATCTGCTTAGTGAAATGGTTAACTGTAATGTAATTGAGGTGAATCGTATCAGACCCACTTGGACCTCTTGTTTTTCCATTGGTTTTGTCTATATAAAAATCTTTTAATTTGGTGTAAACCAGTAGAGTACATATAAAGTCCCACAGTGACTCTTGTCAATTTGATAATAATAAAAATTAATTAATCATAAAGTAATTAAAGAGATGTAGTGATGATGGTAAAAGCTAACATTGTACATGTACCTGCATACTAATCATGCAGTTGTATGTTTTGTCAGGTGACGTATTTAAGGCACTGTCCCACGAAGGTACAAAGTTGACAATGGCATTTTCAAGCCCTCCTGCACCCTCACCAGAGGTAAGAGAGAATGTCTGCAGAAAGAAAATAAAATGTTCACATATGCAGTTTCTCTTTAGTAGATGGCAGTGGGCTTAAAAACCTTTAAACTTTTTCAAATTTTAAGTCAACTTTTGCAATACTTGAACATTTATTTTAGATTGTTGTGTTGACCCTACCTTGTTCTACTGATTACTCCTAACAAACTGCAGAGACCCAGATCTGCCAGTGCATTATGTGATGGCAGATCTGGGTCTGTGGAGTCTGCATTTGGACTCATCTTAAAAGTGAGTATATATTGTAGTAACACATAGGCTTATGGTTTTTAATCGTTTAATCCTCATAACTCATAATTTTTGTTGTATGTTTGTAGCATGTTAAACAATTAATATTATAAATGAAAATTAGTTATTTAATTTGGTTCATGTTTTGTCAAGAAGTTGTGTTTATAAATTGTAGAGGTAGAAGTTGTATTTGCGTTCTTGTATTAAAAAAACTTTTTATAAGAAGGTCATAATATGAAACAAATGTATCTTTATTCCTCTTGCATAATATAAATTAAAGCTGCATTATAATGTTCTTTTTTGTTACTTACAGGTGTTACTAGAATAAAGGTGATTTTATGGCACCATTAGTTTCACATTATATTGAAGTTCCATGTGTTAAAGGATAGGCATGTTTGCAGCATATTTACCCGGCAAACACAATTCCACAAAAGATGAAATAAAATGCCTTGAAAAAAACATCCTTTTGCTCATTAGAAATAAACTGGTCAGAAAAGTCATTTAGCACTTCACACTTGACCACATGACTCCAAGTATACCTTGGCAAAATAAATCATGGGCCATATGTTGAGTCAAAGCACAGAATGCGTCTATTGATCATTATCAGTTTTGGCTAGCCAAACAGCTTGTTAAAAAAAGGGAATAACAATCACTATGAAAATGTTGAACTGTCTGCTCTCTAGTCAGCTTTTGGATAATGCACATTTACTGAAAGAATCTGAATACTTGCAGGGTCCACACAGGGGGGTAACTCAGAAGGAATAGTCACCTTAGAGTCTGTTATTTCACCTTTACATGCCCAAAAAGTGATGTTCACTTTGCATCAGTTTCATGATTTTACCAAATAAACCTGTACCACATTTTGTTTTGAGACAAAGCATTAATAACCAAAGTAAAATTTAAACTTTTGTATCCATTTTCCTTTCAAAAATGAAGATGAATGGATGGGAAAAGAAGTTTTAGGTTTTGCAGTCAATTTTGGTAATAATTTGATGATCATAAATTGCAAAAATGACATTGCAGTCTGCAGAATTCCTTCTGAAAATTCATACATGATCATTTGAAAAACAAGTGGACAATTGAATTTTTGTATCTAGATCCATTAATAATAAACTAATTCATTTTATCCAGTGTTTCATCATATAGACCGTTTTAAAAAATGCCCGTGCTTTTAGAAGCTTGCCAACTTTTTACTGTAACCTATTTTTGAGGTGGTTGTTTGATGTTACACAGCATTTGTGGTGAAGCAATGTAAGTTTTGATATTTTTATAAACTTTTAATAATATTTCAACCATATTTTGATAATCTGACATAAAAATATGCAGAAACAGTTTAAAGTTACTTATTTGAACTTGCTGCACCTGCTTTTCTATATTTTTCCAACTTTGCTACATACAGGCTGGAAAGATGGGGGTTTAGTTTGGTCCCTGACTTGTGATTAAATGCATGTAAAAGCAGTGCCTAGCTTTTGCATGATTAAGATGACTTTTGGTAAGGAAAAAGGTAAAATGATGGTTCTGATCTAGTAACACATGTTACATATATGAGTGGAATGAGGGAAAAGTTCAGGAAAGCATAATTTACTAACTTTTGAGAGGATCTTTCAAAATAAACATTCTGGGACACCAATGGAAATTGGAGTTGCCAGGCAGCCATAATTAATATAGTCGAAATACCTCTGAACCAAAGAAGAAATTTCAGAGGCTTTGTTTATATACTTTGTTACTTATCATCCATTTTTGAGCTCACCTGTCTACATGACACAAGTGAGTTTGCATCTGATTGATTGAACTTGTGAACACTGTAGAGGCCATATTTTTGACTTAGCTTGATCAGCTTTGGTATGTAAGCATAGATCATCAGGGTCTTCTTGGATGGGTTTGATTATGAGTGACATCCATGCATATTAACAAGGTGATCTTGCATCTGATGGCTGAGCTTATGAACATTCGAGTTACAATATATCTGATCAGATATTGACCAGAATTGGTATGTATGGTTACATCATCATCTTGTATGAGTTCATTTGTGAGTAATTTCCAACATATTAATGAGGTGATCTTGCATCTGATTGGCTAATATTGTCAGTACTCTAGAGGCCACAATTCCTATCAGATTTTGATCACATTTAGTGTGTATGTTTATATCATCAAGACCTCAGATGAGTTTGATTATGAGTGACATCCATGCTTATTAATGTGGTGATTTTACAGCTGAACTTCTAAATGATCTAGAGGCCATATTTCTGATCAGATTTGGCATAAAAGCCTGTCATCAAGATCTCAGACAAGTTCCATTATTAATGAGATTCATGTGTATTAATGAGGATCCAGGCTGATCAGTGGGTGGGAATCAAAGTGGAACCTTCTGATCACAAGTACAAGTCCAACATCTTAGCCACTGAACTGTCACAGTTCCCTTGTTTTGGAAACTCAATGGTTTCCAAGTTGTTGCTCCAGGGGTATGACCCCACATGGACAAAGACAGACCCAGTAATCTGACAGTACAAGTTAACTCCCCTCATAATGCCAAGTTAGTGTATGTACTTTCAGGGTTCATCTGTAAACATTTTCTAAGTTTTAATCAGGGACCAGTCCTTAGAGGCAGGGAGGAGAGAGTCTGCAGACAGTGCTGGCTGTATAAATGGATTGTCCTTTTTATGTTAAGAAAATGGTCTAACATATTTGATCAAAGAAAGAGATTCTTTTGCCTTTAAAGTTTTAGTGTATATGTGACAGTATTCACAATCTGACATAATGTCAAGTTCCAAATTTAATTACTTCATGGTCAAATGAAAACCAAAGAACCAATCTGTGTATTTCTATTCATGTGAAATGTGTGACACTGCCAATGACAAATTAAAACTTTGCCTATAAACTGAACTTTTAAAGATCTTGGGTCACCTTGTTTATGGACAACTGACTATGAAAATTAGTTATGCCTTTATCTTTGGAAAGATTTCTTATCAGATGGTCATAAAATGGGTAAAATTAACCTGATATAAATTTGGGAAATAGTTTACATTGGTTGTGTTCTGTAAGTACTTAGTAAACCTTCCTATTAAAATGGTCACTTCAGCCATTTGTTTATTTGGGAACTACCAAGGAGTGTCCCAAACATAGTTCCTGCACGTGTTAGATAAAACCATATATCTCGTGTTTTTATGTTCTTGGATTTTTCTCAAGAATGAATGCAATCATGATTGGGTCATTACAGATAAATTTTAAAAATGTTAACATCAAAATTATTCAAACATTGAATTAACATTAATATATTTTGTGTTCACTTTAAAGGTTGAATGTATTCAATATTCAAGTACACTTTCTCTGCTCTTATTCCCTTGGATACAGTAAAATGCTTTATTTTGCATCTGTGTCAACAAATTTGAATCTTCCGGTTTATTTTTGTGTTGTTTTTTTTTTAATTCCAGGCCCTAGAAGGTCTACTTGGATCATTTGAGAAGGCAGTCCTAGCACTGGTTTCATTTTATTATACATTGCCAAAGAGACAAGGTATTTTCTGGGACTTGTAAATCTTTTTTCTTTCTTTTCTTATTTTTTTTTTCTCATTTCAAAAACTACACTTCATCTGACTCATAACATTCATTTTTTTTTAACAAGGACTTCGACGATTACCAGAAGAAATGTTTGATGATTTGTCTGATATATGATTATGCAGATGTATTTGTATTTCACCAGGTATCACCTTGAGGAAAGTTGTACGCAAGAGTGTGATGCGGTGTCTTGAGAGTGTCATCATCTTGGTGGAAAACCTCAAGCAGGGGAATGCTGGGTAATTGCAGTTTTAATGCCACAAGTAATAAGCCTGTGGGTCTTATCGGCTTTCAAAGACCCAGAATTAAATTTTAAAAAAAAATGTTTTGAAAGAAATGAAGGTTGCAGTCTTCCTTATTCATTTAGTGGCTGCTTGAACTTGTTCCATTTTACCATGCCTTGAAGTGTCTCAGAGCAGAGGACTTGTCCTGGATGGGAAACCAGTCCATTGCATGTAATCCATTTCAGTAAAACCCATTCTTGGTCGAGTCAACTTAGCACAATTAAGATATAATGCCTTGCTCAAAGGCACAATGGCATCTTGGCAAGCCTTGAACCAAATACTGTTTAACTGGACATTCAACAGTCATGTACTCAGCCAAGCTTACATAACCTCATGCGTAACATACTGTATAGTAAAGGCTTTTGAGTGGTCTTACAAAGCCTAAGGATTCTTCAAGGTCAGTGGATTTAATGTAATTTTATAGTAATTATGTTCTAGAAAAGTTACAGGTATATTTGTATTTGGATGTTTAATTGCATAAACAAATGACATTTCCTAACATTGATGACAGTAGAAAGTGCAAATTTTGAACAAGAAGATAAATTTTAAATGCTTAGAACTAGATAGATACCTTGTGAAGTCATTTGTTAGAAAAGCATGTAAACATTGATGATAGAGTCATGACTGATTTTTTAAAAACCAGGTCTTTAAAAGAATAAATTGTCTATATTTTAAAAAGCCCTATAGTTTGCAGGTTAATTTTGTGATGCTGCATTATCACATTTTGAAAACACTGAAAATGATTTTATTTACAGATGTAGTTTGTTAACTTGGTATCTTTATAATCTGCTTAAAATGGAGACTCGTCTGTTTTTCTGATGATTATTTTTGTTTGGTTCCATGCCTTCACAAATACAAGGCCAGAGGATTTTTCTAAAAGTAATTTGTACATTTTACATTTTACTGGTTTTTTTAACATTTGAAAATATTATGCCTTTGTCAGCTGTCTTTTCCTACAGATTTTAGAATTTAAATGTTGCCATTTTCATCAAGATCACTGATACCTGTCTATAAAGGACACTCAAGATCACTGCAATACATGTCTATAAAGGACATTTGAGATCACTACATTATATGTGTATTAAGAAGTCTCAAGATCACTTCGATGCCTCTCTAAATTTGACACTCAAGGGATCACAACATGTCTTTTATATAGAGGTTTAGTATGTAAGTGAAATTTTGTTTTCCTCTATGAACAGGTGTCCCCCACAAGTCACTGTAATTTGTGTGTAATTTATTATTGTTTCTTTTTAAGTAAAGTCTGAGTAGATAAAACGCAGCAAATTCTTGTGAGTAAATTTAAAAATTCAGCAAAGTTTTCACCTGTACTGAGTTTTTTTTTCTCAAACTTAATTTTGTTCAATTTATCGATATAGCTATGTCAAGTCTGACAGTGATAATAAGAAAGAGAAATTTTTATTTAGAGACTGGTTTTTTAGTAAAATTTTTTTAATTACATATTTTGGAAAACACAATCTGGGAATTTTATGAATTGGGACTTCCTAATGAAACAATTAAGAACACTGCTTTTAAAATCACAAGATTATTCTGAGTTTTGGTAGAAAATTGGGGAAGAATTGTAGCAGCCAAAAGAAAGTTGCATAAAAACCTACAAAAGGATGCCTAATACAGGCAGATAAACAGTTTGTATATGTTTATTTCACGGCTGAGGTTTAGTTTATAGTCTTTTGAAAATTGAGGGTGTTTTTTGTAACCTTGTCACTTGCAGAAATAGTGAACAGCTGCAGTCTACAGGAGCCTTATGGCAGGAAGTAGACAATTTCAGCAGTATACCCAGAGGTGTGTACACTCCTATGCAATATTCTTTTTCCCAGTGTCAATCATATGCCCCTCTTACAAGCCTTCATAGATCCATGGAACTATGAATTTTATTGTGGAAACCAATGGAATATCCCCAACATATACAGTCCAACATTCATAAACTAATCACATTAAGAATTATGAAATATGAAATAAAGTAGCTCTTTAGAAATTGCCATGCAAGACTAGAGTGACCTGGAAATTTGACCTTTGTTCAGAACACCTAGTTGTGTTCCAGTTAACTTCATTCGACCACTTAGCAATATTATTTTCATGCATTGTGTATGCTTGTGTTGACAAGCTCAAATTGCAATAGATACCCAACATGCAAATTGCAGAAACATTGATTAGCCTTTTGGCAGCAGATTGAGTCTATATGAATTTTATAGAAGGTCAAACTGCCATGTCATAATGGTCAGACTATTTTCGGATTATATTGTTTAGTTGAACATAACATTACAGTATTATTGAAGAGTTTTGCACAATAATAATGAAAATTTGTAAACTTTAAATACAAAATAATTGCTTATAATTTGTTTCCAAGGATGTATTGATTTTTAAATACATATTATAAGCATAAATATTTCATCTATATTTAAAAAATTAGGGATTGATTGACATATGATGTAACATGAACCAACTTTTAATCCCAAGGTCTACCTTGATGTTTTTTATACTATTATGATAACAAGCACTTGCAGTCATTATTGTGAGGTATTACTATTTAGGTTTCTATTTGCCCACCAGTGATGCCCATTAGATTGACTACTAATTACTTGTTCTGAATTGATAACTTAAAGCATAGATCTAAGTTTTTGTTATACATTACCTCACAGACAGTTATTTTCCTTGCTCCAGTGCATGTATATAATTGTCCATCACTTACAAAGTGATGGTGAGGTCAAAGGTCAATTAGAAGATTATGTTTCTTGTATTTGGGTGTTTATAGCATTGACCCCATGTATCAAAGTATACAATGGTATTTACATTGGCTTCATTTTTCATTTTTGTTCACTTGGATGAAACCAGTACACACTTAAATCTAGACATATCTTGTGACTTTTAACCTTGCCCTAGTTTTGAATGAGTTTTTGCTAATCACTATACTTCTTTATTGCAACAATTTTTCTAATGTATGTCGACAATGTGCTGAAAGTCACAGATTTTAAATGTATAATTGT
Organism: Megalonaias nervosa; assembly: GCA_016617855.1. Classification (NCBI taxonomy): domain Eukaryota; kingdom Metazoa; phylum Mollusca; class Bivalvia; order Unionida; family Unionidae; genus Megalonaias; species Megalonaias nervosa. Next base: position 61,517 of record JAECUM010004860.1, on the reverse strand, counting down.
ATATGAGGATTCAGATGTGCAGGGGAAAAAATGCTTTCCCATGAAGGAAAAAAAAGTAATGAACCTCAGAAGTACATGTAACATTTTTGAAGAGTATTGACCATGCTTCACCTGTGCCATGTAGAGCATTGCAGAATATACTTAAGTGGGGCTGAAATGGTTACCCAGATACCTGTCAGCAGTTAGAGTATTAGCAGTAACTGGTTAATTGTTATACCCCCAACCATTGCAGTCTTGTCTCCCTTAGTAACACCTAGTGTATAAAATAAGCATAGTAATTGTAGCAACCAATTGAAAATGTATATAAACTTAATAATGCACAGACTCTTCCTCAGAAGCAAGCAGCTATAAAGATGAAATGATGTAGCTCATCTGCCCAAAGCTACACATCAGATAACTGAAATTTGTTTTGTTGTTGAATCTTTACTCAATGCTTTAACTTTGAATGTGCATATTCACATTTTCTGGTGACTAATTTCAAGCAACTCACTGGAGTGCATGGAGAAGTCGAGTTCTCCATAAACATGAGACGGAGACAACTCGTTGTAATATCCACTGTTTTATTTCAATTTGCAGGCTGTATTTAGTCGTAATGATGACTTGTTATGTGTATGGAAGTTTGAAACACACTTTAGCCACAGACAGCATATCCAAACAGTTCACATGTTACCTACTCTCTAAGTCTCTGGTCAATTCAACTTTATGAGTCAATTGCCTCATTCCAGCAAATGGGATTTCACACATGCATTAAAATTAGAACTTTATGCAAACACACACACACACTCACATTCAAACACAAAAGAACCTTGTTTTCTGGCTTTCAGAGTTCCAGCATCTTATCTTTTTGCATCTAGGTCAATTTAACTCGAGGAACACAGAAGTGCAGTGTTTGAGTGATCCTGGTACTGATTAACACCTGAAATAGTAAAGAATATGACAGTATAATTAAAGATGGAATGTATACATAACTCTCATACAAAAGCAAGTGGGAAATACATTTGTCAGCAAGTGTAACACCCAAGTTTCACCGTATTTTAGTAACTGGAAAGTTTGATCAGGCAGTAATTCTCCCCAGTTCACAATCAGTACATGATGTTTGTTTTTTTTCCAGCTGCAATTAACCAGTTACAGTTTGGTTAATGTATCAAGGGTAACCAGTTAAGGAATTTACTAACCATTTCTCTCCATGACTTAAGTCACATATCTAATTTACTAACCATTTCAGATCAATACTTAAATCAGATATCTAATTTACTAACCATTTCAGTCCAATACTTAAGTCACATATCTAATTTACTAACCATTTCAGTCCAATACTTAAGTCACATATCTAATTTACTAACCATTTCAGTCCAATACTTAAGTCACATATCTAATTTATTAACCATTTCAGTCCAATACTTAAGTCACATATCTAATTTATTAACCATTTCAGCCCAATACTTAAGTCACATATCTAATTTATTAACCATTTCAGTCCAATACTTAAGTCACATATCTAATTTATTAACCATTTCAGTCCAATACTTAAGTCACATATCTAATTTACTAACCATTTCAGTCAATATTTAAGTCACATATCTAATTTACTAACCATTTCAGTCCAATACTTAAGTCACATATGTTGCTGCAGTGCAAATTCTGCTGTATTTCACTTACTAGTTTAACACTTGTGACTGTTACACTGCACATCACAGGTATACATCAAGTTCTATTGATCTTGTTCATGCACCAGTCTGTATTTGATCATGAGCCCTGTGGACTCAAAGCAGATGATATGTCAATCTGTCCTTTCTCAATCTCATTGAATCACTCAGTAACACGGAACAGACCACACTTGTATACACTAGGGGATTCAGAAAGTACCATTTGTACTCGCATATAAGTTGAGTCCAGCTACAAATGACAGAAACGCTGATCTGCAGTTTCATTATGTGCTGGCAGATGAGGCTCTGTTCTTCTACTGATTACAGCTAATAAACTGCATAGACCCAGACCTGCTGGCACATTATGCATGGTAAATCTGGGTTTGTACAGTTTGAAGTTGGATTTGAGTTATAAGTGAGTGTTAAGTGGAAAGGTGTAATTCTGCTATACAGGCATGAGTGGGAAATGGTCAGTACTTTTTAATGTTCTTGAAAAGATGCTAAGTCTGTGTGATATTTTTCTGGCCCAGTATTAAATAGCCTTCAAAAGAGATGGAGCAGATGAAATCCAAACAGCTGTGTAGATACAGTTGAAGCAGTAGATTTGTTCTCACCAATGAAAATTTAATATATTGTCAATTCCCATGAATCTCTAACTTGTGTGAAATTAGTACAACAAAATACATGTATGCTGTCATAAGTATAACATAAATTCAAAATATGTGTATTAAATAAGCATTCAGATGTAGTAGACATTTATATTTTACTTATTAATATTTGAAACTACTAATAACCTAGCTGCAGGTAATGAAATGATACCAATATTTGCAAAACTTCTCAAATTTGTTGTGCATTCAAGTGTTGTTTCTGTAAGAAGTATCAAATCCATTTAATTGTCATTCACTATGCTATCCTTGACAAAATTCCTAATCAGCATTAAATATCTTGCAATGTCTGAAACATATAAATGTAAATCATTGATGTTCCTTCCAAACCTTCAAGAGATTGATGAATCCCCAAATTACAGATAATGGCACCTACTAATAAGCATTGTATTTCACATGAAATCAGAGATTTTCTTTTGAAACTGCTACTTTGTTAGAACGAAATTTTTTACTCGTAATGAATATTTCTCACATTCATTCTTTGGTCTAGTTGTGCCTAAAAGAAATGGTGCCACCTGAACATCCACTATAGCAGACACTAAAAGTCTTTGTAGGATGTCTAACTGTACCTAAGTGAAAATGGCACTGATCTTAACATCAAACATGGCCACTGCTATGGGCATCTTGAAAATATTGGTATTGCCAATCTTGAACCGATGGTCATATCAACTTGAGGTTGTCACTAACACACTTTTTATGCTCTTGTTGGTCCTAAACAAAGATGGTGCCAATCTGACTTCCACTAACACCATCATGGTGACCATCTTCAGAATTTTGTCATTGCTACTTTTCCAGAATTGATAGCTGTAGTGACAATGGTCCTTTTGATGGGTGCTGTTAGGTAGATGGAATTTTGGGATTCATCAGTTAAACGTGCACTTGGATTGAGAAGTTTTGTGGATACAGAGCCTGATTATAGATCATCAGACTGAACAAATTTTTATGTCTTGTTTTGACAGACAACAAGTCCGCTTTATTGGAAGTCCTGAAGAGAAACATGCATTTGGTCAGTGATGCCCTGCAAGAATTAGATCAGGTAATCAGACTCAAAATGGCATAAAGTATTAACTTTATTTATGGTATGTGTAATGTATAAGGCAAAAAGAAAATGTGTTTCAGTCAGCTGGCTGACGGTTTCTCATTGCCGACCTTAGCACTTTTATTCCCCATGGTGAAAAATATTTTTTTTTAAAAATCACTTCAAATACTGTTTAAAAAAAGTCGACCCGCCTACCCAGATTTTAAAACCAGTGCAATAGGAAAAGCGTGCTTATTGGTTTGTTTTTTTTCTGATGAGATAAACCAATTGTAGAACTCGGTGTATGGTTTCAGAAATGGAAATCCAGTCCATGTTCTCCATGATTTTGGGTATATACATAGACCATAGAATACCAAATTTAAAAATGGGGAGTTTTGGGTCAGTACGTTAAGGACCTGGAAGCAGAGACTCAACTATGAAGAATTCTGAACATTTAAAACTGGATTGCAGTGGTATTTTAGAAGGAAATTAAAAGAAAAAAACCTCAAGGAAGACACCAACGTTTGATTGGCAACAACTTATCCTTGTATATACTGTAACTAGAAATCAAACTGTGATTTTTGGAGCACAAAGCAAGCACATTGTGGCTAATTTATTAAGAGGATGTAATAGACATCCAATAAGCCATTTGAAGGCCAACCCCAGCCTCCACAAATTTATATGATAGAACTGAATAATGCAAAGTTTGAAGTCAACTTTGCCATAAAGTACCCTTTTTAAGTAATGAGTTTTTGTTCTGTTAGTCAAAGACTAGAAGAGTGAATGCCTTGGCACGTCATCCATGACACATCTTTTAGACAATTGCATGTTACTGCCACTGCACCGAAACCATTGGGAGGATTGACTTGAAACTTGACATACACATTCATGACAAGGTCTAGTTGGTCCATAGTGAAAATATTCCTCCACCCACCCACCCTCCACTCTTAACCCACCCCACCTTCTTTCCCATCAGGAGCCAACATGAAAATGTTACCACCATTCCTCTTGAATGGAAACTGATTGTCATATTGACATGGTTTTTGTACTGCAAAATGCCTTTTGGTCCTAAATGAAAAGTGTTTGAGAAGCATTTTATCGGTGCTTTCATGAATGGTCACATTGATGTGGTGTTTTCAAGAAAGAACCTCTGGTAACATTTCGTTTTTGTTGCCACTACTTCTCTTGAAAGAATAGTAATATTGACATTTATTTTCACTAAAATACTTATTGCAATATTCAGTTGGTCCTAAATGAAAATGGTGCAGATCTGACCACCAACATGAGAGCTGTATTATGAACACATTTGAAAACCAGACCTACTTTAACTTTTGGACAAAGGAGCTGTGATGGATCAGTGGTTAGTGTGCCGGACTCCCTGCCGAAAGGGTGTGGGTTCAAATCCTACCATTGAAGCAGACTAGCTCAGCTACCATGGTGTCCTTGGGCAAGGCACTTTACTCCAGTTACCTCAGCACTGGATAACGTACTTGTGTTGCAGTGCTGTAAAACACCAAATCAAGCCAAAGCAAACTATTGATGAAGTCAGAGGTTACTTCTTACATTTTTGTACTTTACTGAGGTTACGAACATGATGACTTGTACAAATGAATTTTGACCAGTATTTCATTGTTTTTCAATAAACCAGCTGATAGTATTCTGACATTGATTTCAAGGTCATGGTCTTTACTTGGCTTTTTATCTGATGTGTGAGCATGCTAACACAGATAAGGATGAATTAATTTTTTATCAAATACACTCATTTTACCAGAAGAATACCTTGAATGATACCAATATAGTTACTTGTTTGATTTTTGTTGATCAGACCAAACTTTGCATGTGGATATATCTTGATATTATCTGAGATGAATTCAGTGACATTCTGTCCATGATACCAATCTCAAGGTCAAAGCCCATGACAAAAGAATTTTATAATATTTTAACTCGGACATATAAGAAAATAGTTTTGTTAAAAAAAGAATTTTGTATGTTGGAGTATCTTAAAAATATTTCAGATGATTTCAGTTCTCAGTGATTAAAAAAGATACATGGAGGGTAGAAACTGACTTTTTGTGTATTTCTGCAAATTCTTTACAGTCAGTTGAGTGTCATTCCTTTCAGTGGACTCTTGTTGTAATGGAGTTGTTGGATCTAAATGTTTCATGATATATCATTAACGTTTGAGAGATCCTGCACTTTTTAACTCATCTGTACAAAGTATAGGAGGACTAGTGTACTCTCCCTGGCATTTGAGTTTGCATATTAAAATGCATATACACATGTGTATCCTAAATGCTTATCAACCATTGATTCTTCTTAGGTTCAAGGCAACAGCATGGATTTAGTTTTAAAGCAGCTACCCCTGGAAAGTGAGCAAATGAGGCTGACTTTGACATGTACATACATGCCAAATATCCCAAATTGTCCGGGAGTCTTTTGATTTTCAACCAAATCTTTTGATTACCGATTTGCCGACAAGATCTCCCGGAAATAAAAAAAAACTGCCAAGCATAGGTATTTCCAGCTAAAACAACATTCAATACTGTTCACGATTACCGTAATCCGTCAATCAGGTTATTACAATCAGAATGTTCTCTGCCTTTTCCGTCAGTTTGAGAAATAAACCTCAGAGATAATTCGTCCCCATTGAGAATTATATTCTGAACTACTTTTGTTCACATGGAGCAATAAGGCAGTGGAAGGAGACACATCACAATCGGAATATCATCGGCCTTTGCAGTTGTACAGTACGTAGTGCGCTCTGCCGGAGGCAAATCACAAAATGCATAAAAATTGATGCATATTCCTACAACTACTTGAGTGGTTATTTAAAAAATTCTGGTGCCATATCGAAACATCCACTAACGGATTCGATGGAAAATATGACTTCAGAAAAAAATGAAATATGTTTGCAAGTTCAGCAGTGCTTGGATAGGCGAATTTATATGTGTGAAGCGTAGTGAAAAGGAAGAAAGCCTTGCATACTGCACAGCTTGCAACACACATTTGAACATTTCTAGTGGGGGAAAAAATGATCTTACAAGGCACTTGAAAAGCATGCAGCATATTGCAAACGAGAAATCGTCACATAATGTGCTTAAAGTAACACAGATGTTTGCACCAACATCAGTAGACAGTGCCACTAAAGTAGAGGTTCTGTTTGCTAACTTTGTGGTGGAGCATAATTTACCATTCTTGGTTGCTGATCATTTTAGTGAGCTGTGTAAGGTTATGTTTCCTGACTCGCAAATTGCTCAGAAATTTCACTGCAAAAGAACTAAGGTAACAAACATTGTTAACAATGCACTGGGTCCAATGTATGACAATCAAGTAACTTTACTATGCAAGGAAAACCCTTTCTCAGTGATGATGGATGAGTCTAATGACAGTGGTGATGAAAAGTGTGTAGCAATTCTTGTAAGGGTGTTTGACAGTGACAGTCACAGAGTGACAACCAAATTCCTGGCTGTGCCCATTTGCAATATTGGAACTGGTGAAAACCTTTTCAACTGTCTGCAAGAAGTCTTAGCAAACAGACAGATTCCATGGAAGAACCTAGTAGGGTTTAGCAGTGACTATGCAAATGTAATGGTTGGAAAGAAAAATTCCGTCCTCTTCAGAGTTCATGAACAGCAACCAAATGTAATCGACTCTGGGCGTATCTGCCATTTGGCCAGTACCTATACACAGTATGGTTTGAAGAAATTGGCTGTCCCAGTTGAAGAACTTCTGGTCGACACCTACTATCACTTCACTTAAAGTTCCAAGCATAGATAGGTGTAGAAAGATTTCCTAGAGTTTACCAACACTGAGGAGTACAAACTGATCAAGCATTGTAGCACAAGGTGGCTGTCACTCCAGAAATGCATTGCTTCCTTCAATGGTGGCCAGCTCTTCAGTCATATTTCCAGAGCCATGAAGATGCTGAGAAGATGGGGAGTAGAGTGAACAGATCTTTGGAGAACCTTAAAAACCCAGAGATGAAACTGACATACCACTTTCTTCTATACATCATGGAACCACTGAATGACTTTAACACCATGTTCCAGGCTGGTGATGTTATGGTGGGATACCTCCATGTGGAGATGGAACGAATTCTACAGAAATTCATGGGAAAGTTTGTGAAGACGAGTGTTGTCACTGCATCAGCTTGCATTATGGAGGTCAACTTTATGTCACCAGAAAACCAGCATGACAACTCTTTCTTAACAGTTGGTGTGGAAGCCAGATGTTTCGTTCACAACAACCCAGATGACATTTCTCCAACCCAGCTGAGCTCCTTCTTTAGGAAGTTACAGCAAAGATGCTTGCCAAGTTTCCAATTAATGACCAGACCCAGAAGGCCCTTAGTTACCTGAATCCTGAGAGGAGATTGGAGATTTCACTAGAAGCTGTGCTTCAGCTGAGTGACAGACTGGTTACAGCAACTGACAAACAGTGTCAACTTGAAGATGAGTTCAGGGACTTCCAGCTCTTCCCGGCCTCAGACCTGCCCAGTTTCACTCAGGGAGTAACCCCATTGGATGTCTTCTGGGTAGACATGAGCAGAGTTTCCACACCCTTGAAGAAACCCAGATTCCCAAATCTAGTGAAGCTCTCTATGGCAGCACTCAGCTTGCCACAGAGTAATGCAGACCCTGAGCGCTGTTTCAGCATGTTGAGGAAGATTCAGACAGACCACCGTGGAAATTTTTGTGGAAAAATTGTGTTGTCACTAATATCGTGTAAGATAAATGCAAAGTGTGACTATTTTGAGCTCAGACCTTCAAATGATTTGTGTATTGCTGCAAAAGGAGCTTTTCTACAAGACTAAAAGACAACCAACACATGTTGAAAAAGAAAAAATAAGTTTGAGTGTTTGAGGTTCCAGTGTGTCATTATTTTTTTATCCACAGTGATTCTTGTGAAGATTCTTAAATTATTTCTGTGAGATTAATAAAATAACATATAACAAAATTAATAAAGTTCAGTAACTATTATTCATTATAGTTATTTTACTTAGTTGTGGTACAATCTGCACTTTCGTGCTTAAAGTTTTGAGAAAAATAGTCGTTACGCTAATCTCCCTGATTTGGATCCAGTCTCCCTGATTTTGAATACAAATCTCCCTGATTTGTTTCCAGAAAACTTTGCATGTATGCATGTATCTTAGTTGTACATTCTGGGCTAATATTTTGCATTGAGCTGAGGTTTTGTTTTACCCTCTGCATACTGTTCCACCTCTAAAAATGAAATTTGGTAAAAAGATGCATCTTGATGAGCACTACACCCTCATAAATTAGGTCACTGTAACCATATTTCATGTTTCAGTGACTTAAGTTAAATTGGGCATGACAAGTTTACTTCTCAAGTACTGTTTGTACTAGAATCTTCGAACTTAATGACTGTATGCATCTCTGTTAGCACCACGCACATATGCAAAGAATTTCACTTTCAGCTGCATGTCACATTTTACTGGCTTACATGGTTTCGATTAAAGGACATCCTGGCATATTGTATATGAACTTCTTTTACCATAGTGCCTATAATTCTACCACTGAATGGCTTAGGGACTTTACTCTTTTTTTTTATCTATACACCCAAATAATAAAGCCCCAGCTGTTCCAGACAATGTAAAATGCAACCTATCTCTGCCACCAAAGCCTGATAGTTGATTTAAAATGCTAAATAAAGCAAACAATGCTGACTGTCATGTCATTGCCTGTATAGTTGCCTGTACCATTTCAGACTTGCTGTGGACATTGATAAGGGAATAATTGAACCTAATCTGTTAGTCATTGTTATAGGCATAGTTTAGCAAATTGTCTATATTATGTTTATTCCCAGCCAGCTTGTCTACTGCTGTTAAACTTCAAATGAATCACTGTCGGCATTTTGCAAAAGTACACATGTTTTGTGCTCAGACTGGGGTGTGTGGATGACATTGTGTGCTGACAACTGAAATCATATATTTTACAACCTTACTGGGTGGAAGACTTCAGAGGGTACATACAGCACTTTTAATTCTACTGTGACTCTTACTACCCGGTTTATACGTTGTAATATAACCACACCAGTTGCAGAACATGCTTGTATAGGGCTTTGTTGGTAATGGTGATAAATTTAAAGAGATTTAAGATGAACAAATTGAATAGATATTGGATCAGTGTCCTGAAACTAGTGTACATATTCATAACACTCACTGATGTGGCAACATTAATGAAGGCAGGGTTGCTGAAGAAATTTATGTGGTATCTTGTTTATGGTCTGGAATTAACAGATGCTCTCATAGCAGTAATACATCACCAGCTAATATTATAGTGCTGTGTCTTTTCCTGGTGTCTGTTCTCATTCTAAGAACATTCCATCCTCCAACTAGTAACTGGAGGTCTCTGAGGAAAAACCCCAACATTATTCAACTCCATACCTATTTTTTTTTCATTCAGAATATGGTCCTTTTACTTCATGTAGTGCTTGCATCTCTTGGATGCTCAGTGTTTTCAAGTATTTAAGTAGTCATTTGACATTTCTACTGTCAGTCATATCCTTTTTTGTGTTGTATTGGATATTTTCTCCCCAGTCCCATGACAATTTTCATTCATACGTGTCCATTTTCATTTGAGTGTTTTGAGTGCCTTCCTAGTCAGACAGTACTTTATCCCTCTTTTAGTAACCTATGTTAGAGAAGTATCACTCACCTAGTTATTGTTCCAGTGCATTATTTCTTGCATTTCTTTCAGCATTAAATATGACTCAAAGTATGGGTAAATTTAGTTATCAGACCACTGTTTGGAACACACACACTATGTGCTAAGCATGCACTGTATGTATACACACAGATGGTTGTCCTTTTTGTTGCCTTGGTCTGATGGGATGTGGGGCTTAGTAGATAGTTAGCATGCCTATAGGGCCAGGAAGAAGTGACCTGCTTCCTCTTCTTTGTCACAGTTTCCAAGTTGGTCAGAGGCACTTCTGATTTACATGGGTGAAAGCTCTCCATCATATGATGGAAATTCCATCTTCAGAATGTCCCCCACAGGTTGATCTTCCAAATCATGCAAATCTGCTGAGGTGGGGGGGGGGGGGCACGGTTGGTTGGTTGTTTGGAAAGCATTGAGTAGGAAGAAAATCGGTGCTTAGGGATACAAAATTTTAAAATTATGGTATACAGTTGAGTGTGCAAACGGAAGTTTTCATGCGGAATTCAGTTCACTCTATGCTTCATGGATGCGTTCTGCTGAATCATGAAGTTCATACTTCGCTCTGTAATTCAGTGCCCTCTACGGATAAACTTAATCATTATATTCCACTGCTATTCAACTCCTATGTTTGCATGATATGAACAATAGTGGATAGAGGGTGCTGAATTATTTGAATGACACCTCAGTTGATTCTGTTCTTCCATGTATATCATTCTACCATTGTTTTCTTTATTCACCCCGCTCCCTTTGCTTTATAGAAAGATTTTTAAAAAAAAAATATTTATCATCTAGGCTTGGTAGTCATTGGTCAGAACAGTTGGAATTTTGCCCAGTCTAAATTCACAGATAATAACTGCATTTATTTTTTTCTTTTCTCCAATTCAGTACAGTTACAAATGTATAAATGGCTTAAAGAACAGTTCGCTCCTTTTTCTTGTGTTGAAACTTCAAAGTGTAACCATCAGCTTCTCCCAACTGCTGGTCCTGTATGGAGGAAACTGCATTGTCTATATGAGAACACTTCTGATGCAGTCATTTAGAAAAGAAAGAAAGAAATAACCAATTTGATCCCAACAGATTTGTACTGAATAAAAAATCAAACACCAAGCACTGTAAGTTTATCGATATTTAATTTACTTAACAGAAGTGCAGAATATCATATTTTTAAATTATGCATTGTCGGAACATGTTTCCTTTTTGATGCCTACTGTTAGGGTTAGAGCATTCTGAAGTGTGTGTGTGTGTGTATATACATACATACATACATACATACATACATGCATACATACATACGTATAAAAGTAAATCCTGATTTATAATGTATCAAACATTTCCATTTGAATTTCATGTTCAGCTCCTGAAGTTACAGAGTTACAGAATAATAGTGGAAAAACTGTTGAGATTAAAAAAAAGCACATTTTTTTCTTCAGAATTTACAATGAGAAATATGTGTTAATGATTCAATGGACGTATGCATTATATTAAAGAATCAGAATTTGGCTTGTTCAGTTACAATTTTCATGCAAAAATATAGGCCCCCTAAATCTCCCCCCAACTGGAGCTTTGCCCTGGACCCCAAAGGGGGTCTAGGTGGTCCCTATGACCTCTGGCTTACTTTTCAGTATTGTGGTTTTTCCCAACTCTTACCCTTGGATTTAGGGAAGTATCCAGATTCCCATAAGGGAGGGGTCCAGGGTTTGGAAAGTGCCTGCTTCTGCAAGGATGGGATCTCGGGACATGTAAAAGGAAATTGTTGGTTCCCAGCGGAGGGAAGTCAGCATCACCCAGTAGCTAGTACTGCCTTCCCAACAAAAGGAAAACTTCATCTTGCATGGGTAGAAATGGTTTTACATAGAGGGGATCTTGTTTGTCAGCCTTGAGTTCACCCAATAGAGATTCTCGATTAATGTCTTTTGACTGGCTATTGCTTAGTGACTGGTACCTGATAATGTGTGAAGTAAAAGTCGCTGATTGCTTATCACCACTCTATGTACACCATTGTCAATCACTGGGTATTGTGTTTGGTATGGATCTACTAGTTTCTGTCTCTGGCCACCAAGTGTAAAGCAATGGGCACCACGTTTAATCAGTAGTCTTTAGAGCAGGTGCTGGTTTTAACCAGCAGAGGGATTAAGTTGATACTCCACTTCACCCCTTTCTCTGTGTTACTGGTAATTCCCAGTAAGGAACATCATCTGAATTTTGATGGCCCATCTAGGGGAAATGGTCAGGTTTACATGCCACCTTTCTAGATGTTCTCATTCAATGCTTATAGCTTGGGATACTTCCACCATCTGGTGGTTGTCTGCTCACCCCTACCTCTCTTGTAGCAGACTTGGTTGCCTGAGGAAGACCATGGATGTGGCCTTTCGGCCTTTTACTTTTAGCAGCCTGGAGACCTGAAAGGGACTAAGCCTGTTTGGATCCATTAATGATCCAAAAGGTTTCAGCTGAGATGTGCAAGAAGCAGAACAGAATTTGATCAGAGTTCTAATTTACTCATGGAACCTCACTCCTTACTTACTGTACACCAATGCCTCTGTTTCCAGCTGTGGTGCTCACCTAGAGCCAAAGGGGATAGTCCTGCCGGGGCTTATGGTCTTACGTAAATTTTCTCTTCACATCAACAACCGAGAGATGGAGGTTATTTTTCTGGCACGTGTTATGGCTCTCTGGTCATAAATTAAGTAACACAAAGAAGCAAAACCAAGTTTTGTAAAACTTAACAAATAGTTTAATTACCAAAGTTCAAAAATGAAATGTAATTGGAACTTAACACTGTTATGAATTGAATCCAAAATAATCCCAAAAACGTTCTATTCAGGTCCAAAAGAATCAAATGTTCTGAATGAATTTCAGATTCTCAAATGTACTTGTCTGCCAGCAGCCCTTATGTATCAAAATGGTTTTGTCCAAAACTTTGAATAATTCACAATAGTTCCAGAATAACATTTTAGTTCAGTGAGTAATTTGTAATTCCAGTAAATAATCCAAACAATCTCCATATCTTAAAACACAATTCTATACCCTTGTACATAAATGAACTAACAGCTTGATTATAGGTGATCATTACAATTTACAGCCATGAACAAAAATTACAAAGAATATAGATACAATCATGTACCAGAGTTACAAAAATATAAATATACATAACACACTGTAAGGGTGTGTCTACTGCTGCATCATGGTCACTGCAGAGAACACATTGGTCATAGTGTACCTCAGACTTCAAGGTGGCATTGATGCCCCTTCTTTCTACTTGGAAGTCTTGAGCTTCCTTTGTTGGACAACTTCAGAGGAGATTAGTCTCAGAGTCTGCCACATGTGACACAAGAGAAATATTTTGGTGAGGAGCCTGACCAGACAGGGAATAGCAGTCCTTACCAAATGGTCAGCTGTGAGGGAAAGTCAGTGAGTTTGAACAATATGATCATTCCTTGTGTCCCTTCAGTTGGAGAACAGAAGTCATGGTTAGTGGATGCCTTCAGTTGGAAGTGGGATTAACTGTATACTTATAACTTCCCACCTTTCAGAATAATCCATCGTGATCTTTATTTCATGAAAATCAAAGCCCACAATGTTTAGACTACAGCTGCATCTTGAACCTTTTTTAATCATTCTTGTTTGGGTGAGGTCATGAGAGCTGTATTTTGGCAGTCTCACTCCAACTTCTCTTTGTTCTCCATTTGATCAGTGTCACACCAGAGCAAAAGCATTTATACATTAAGCCAGGAAAAGAGATAGGAAAGTAATAATAACATGCAAATATTACAGAATTAAAATTGGTTTACCTCTCTCTCTCTCTCTCCCCCTCTCTCCCATTCCCAAAACTTAATTTAAACCAGACTGAGGATATGTGTGTAGCATATTTTGCCATTGAGACAAGTTGAATGATTTTCTATTCATGATATCTAGTTCTAGGTCCAAGGTCTTGACCAATCATTTTGTACTTGCGCCTTGTGATCATGTGAACTTAGACATATCAGAAAATATTATTGTTACTAGATTTGACATGTTGGAGTTTCTCAAGAATATCAGAGATGATTTGAAAACTCTTTTTATTATTACACCTCCTAAACAGAAAGTCATATTGCCTTTGGGTTTTTGATCAGAAGACTTCTTATGATGTCTAGATGCTCAAAAAAAATGCTACTCCAACACTCAGTATGGCCACCATGCCAGCCATCTTTAATATTTTGTATTGTGCGTGTCTTAAATGGATGGCCATATTCACATATCAACACTTCTGATCAAATGACTGCTATGATAGCCATCTTGAAAATCTTGTTATCACGGGTCCTCCTGAATGGATGGTAACATTGATGTATGGTTTTCACAAAAAGACTTTTAATGATGTCTAGTTGGTCCTATGATGAAATATTGTGCTGATTATATCAAATATGGTTGCCACAGCAGCCAGTTTGAAAGTCATGTTAAGGTTCAGGAGTATCAGGGATGGTTTCAAGAGTTAAATAGATAAAAATGATCTTGTCATGGATTCCTGAAAATTCTTTTGAGCCACTAAAGCATCAGTCTGATTTAAGGACTCCTGTTTATCATATATTTTCACAAAAATATGGTATCTACGTGCATGTAGAGAAATCAACAACATTCCTTCGGAAACTATTGATATAGGTTCTTGTTGCAAGGTATCAGATTAGTTCCACTTTTTCTTCTTGCTAAACACACCACGATTTTAAAGTAGCACACAGAAATGTCAAAAGATTGGCCATCAGGTACATTTATTATACTAGGGGTGTGAGCAGGCTTTCCCACAGTATCTATACAGTTATTAACAATGAATGCATGCATGCCTATGGTAGACCTAGTGAAACATAAGTTTTGTGCCAGGTGAGTTATTTAGATTAAGTTCAGCATCACAGATTTATGGATGGCAGTCCAATGAGAACTATCTGTGTTCACAAGCTTGAAATTTATTTTAAAAAAGTAATTATATGGAAAAATGATCTCTTTATGGTCCACATTTCAAAAGAGCATTATGTGAGGGGCTAGCATCTGCCATCTGTCCATCATATGGTATCCATTAGAACAACCTATTGCTGTTTCTCTACAACTACTTTGAAAATTACCATGAAACTTGACAAACACATTAATCTCTAAATGAAAATGGCGACCTTTGGGCATCCAGTATGACTACCATGGCAGCCATCTTCAAAATTGTTGCTGCAAATCCTGAATGGATAGGCATAGGCATTTTTGCCTAACGATGTTGCATGACCTTGAACCAAATTTGATAGAAACTCTGTTAGCATTGATGATATTTATATGTTGCATTGATGATATTTATATGTTACAAATAATTCAACTACCCAGGTTAACATTATTAGGCCCACTTGGGCTTATTGTTTTTAAGTGTGCTTGAATCTAACAATCTTGGATATTAGAATAGTTCTTGCCCTCAGTATCTTTGACTGCATGTGTGTGTGTGTTTGGGATTTTTAACATAGCTTTAACAATTTTGAGGCTTATTTGCTACGATGTCTGCAGTGTGACTGTTTATAATGATGTTTAGCACTGGGGCATCATGCCACAAATATATAGTATCATGTCCCACCCATTCGCATTATCCTGATACCAGGGCGACCAGTCCTAACATCAACCTCTTAATGCTGAGTGCCAAGTGAGGCAGCTGCTTATATCATTTTTGTAAGTCTTTGGTATGACTCGGCCAGGGTTCAACCCCGCGATCTCCTGCATCCAAGGCAGACACTCTAGCTTGATCTGTGGGTACATCTCAATGAGAGCAACTTGACCATATGAAAACATGATCACCATGACCCAATTTTAATGCTGGAGTGCAAGTATTTTCAGTTACAGTCAGACCTGCTGAGCTTCTGTAGAAGCAACTGTCTGTCTTAAACAGTCAATTTTTAAGGTACCACAAACCAAAATTTGAAAGAAATTAATCCCTTTTAAGCAGCCATATTTCTTAAGAGACCACTTTTCTCACTTCTTGGAGGTGGCTGCTTCATATAGATTTGACTGTACTTTGCATCTGTATTATCTTAGACCCAGTTTCACGAAAATTGATCGTGGATGAATTTCAGAAAATTGAAGGAAAGTTGGGGAGTTGTCCAGTTCTCATTCTTGGGTGATTTGAAAAGAAATTTAGCTGTTCATGGATTACACCATCAATATTTTGGAGTCTGTTTCATTTACAAAATTGTATATGGATGCATCTCAAGCAGAGCAACTGAATGATACCAAAACTAGGTCAGTGTTTTCTCATTTTTAGGCTTTTGTGACTTGTATTTCTAGCTGTTGATTGGTTACATCATCCAGGTCAATAATTTGACCCCATTTCATCAACAATATTGAAAATCGATATGTTGATGCATCTTGAGGAGAATAAATCAACTTTATCAAAAATAAGTAACTCATGTTGACCTCATTTCTTACTCCATTGACTTGAAGTTAACCAGTGTGTACATTGTCAGCTTCTCCAGATGTGCTACAGTTGGTGAAGAGATTAGTGTTTATGAGTCAATGCATTGTTTTTTTTTTTTATTATGTGATGGAAATATTGTATTATTTTCTGATGGCATGATATTACTGGAAGTACAGTATAAACCAAATTGTGACATAAAGGTCTTGACTTGCAGACAAAAAAAACCCCATTCAGACATGAAGTTTTCAAATTTATCCTTAACAACTCTTTATTTACAGTAAGGAAAAGCAACATTATATTATATATTATAAAAATGAATTATTTGTTTTATCCAGGCATTGGAGATCGATGGAGAAGATGAGGGAGTAGAAGAATTCTTGGGAAATGCACAACAAAATCATGGTAATAATGCCAGCAGCTGGTCTGACAGGGATAAAGATATCGTTGTTAGTTGTCTCCCCTTGATAAAGGCTTCTAAGTCCATTTTGAAAAAGACACATGCAGCAGTAAGGATAAATGGAAGATGTAGCTCAGAGGAAGAAATATCCCAGCTGGATGACCTAGGCGATTATATAGAGAGCATGAGCCCCAAAGTGGATGAATTTGCAACAAGTTTATACCCTCCACTCAAGGGTCCAAATGTACTGCAACATGTAAGTCACAATCAAGCTTTATGTAATTATTCATAATCCCCATAATTTCAGAGTAACAATTGGGTTACATTCCACACATATGTACTTCATTACATGTATGATGTCCTTAAGCTATTGATACACCAGGGGAAGGGATGTTTAATGCTGAGTTGATTCTCTGCCATGTCGGGGAATTTTCATCTTTGAATTATGAACCAAGTGTTAACACCTGGGACCTCTGGGTCATGCCCATGGATCTTTCCCTATTCCTTAGAACTTAACCCTTGTATCATAAACTTGGAAAGTATTGAGATCCCTACCCAGTAACCATATACACTTTACTGGGCATAAAAAGACAAATTATTACATGCAACTGACAGAGAGCCCAGTGTTCATCACTGTACCCAGGAACTTAGCCTCTGAGTTCCCCACCCAGTAACCATATAGACACTTACTGTGCATGAAAATAATTAACTGACATTGGCCCAGTGCTCAGCTTCTTGCCTTCACTGGGATTTAGTTTATGGTTATTGCTTGGAAACCTTTTACTTTGGAACCTAAAAGTTATCTGCCCATCTAGGTGGCAGTTAGAGTGATCTTCCTTTGATACAGGGGTTAGAGCCATATCCTGAGAATACTTAAGTTACCATTTCCAGTCATGCAGAGCAGCATGCTGTCTACAGATAAAGAGGCCTTGCAATCCACATCCAAGCATTTGGAAAGTTTTTCACCTTAAAGTAGGTTGGAGGAGTGCTCTCTTCGAAGGGAAGTATGCCCCATCTATAAATTTTCAAGTTTTCTTTTCTTTTCTTTCTTTGACGACAAAGTTTCTGGCTTTTCAGTGTCATCACTATGCTGTCCTCATACACTTAGGTACCCTTGCTACGTACCTGCATGGGTCATGATTGTCTCCCCTAACATTGCTATAGCTGTATTTAAATATGTGCGGGTCTTTGTGTGAAATAGGAAACTTGTATAATGTTGCTGTATAATGTCTACTATGTTCAGATATGTACAGGTATGTTTACTATTTTAATCTAGTCTTAGCGTACACATTGTAGTTATATTCATGATGCTCTATTTTACATGTATAGGCCATCATTTGGTCTTTCCTACAGGTAACATTGTCTTACAATTGATATTATGGCATTCACTTCCTTAGTATCAATAATGATGCTTCAGCGCATTTTTGTGTGCATGTATTGTATGTATTATAGAGAACTTGGTTATATTGCTGTATAGTTTTTGCCACAGTCATATAAGTACAGGTAAGTTTTCTGTGCATAGTTTAGTCGTAGTGTCCAGTTCATAGTTACTATAAACAACACTTTGGTGATTTGGTGCTTTTACTTGTATAGGCAGTCAGTTGACATTTCCTACAGGTAATGTTTCTTAGAGTTGATATTTTAGTGTCCACTTCGTAAGTATTAATATCAATGCTACAATACCCTATCTGTATGGATGGCCTCATGTGCCCTTTTAAGGGAATTGTCATAATGTGTAGCTCTGCACATGAACTCATAAGTTCATGAGTTCATAAAGCGGGACACCAGCTGTGCCAAACCTACATATTTTTTTGCTATATTTTGTCTTTCAGACCATGGGCAAGACCAGACTGACAACCACTCTTTTCCTATTGCCAGCCTACAAATGTATATCAGACTTACTTATTATGGGCAGAAGGAAATGGGCGGCAGTATTGGGGGCACTAAAGAGGAAGGCACTGAAGTGCACCTAGAGGGACAAGGATGTCATCAGTTTTCATGCTATGGTTCCACACCATATCACTTGTTAGGGAGTGAGATGGAGAGCAAAGAAACAGTTTCAGCTACTATCATGCATTTCAGAATTATGGACAGGCTACATGGATCAATATCCTGTACCCATTGAAATCTCAAGAACTGGACGTCATGCCAACCAAGAATGATGCTTTTCTGTCCTGACTGGACTCTTCCATATACCTCAGATTATGATGGGTCATAACCTCAATCAATCATACAGTATCAGCCACCAGAAGAACAACTTTTGTCCAGTTTTATGAACCCATGTTATATTGGCACTCTTATTGATCATTCTTACCCCTACATAGTGCCACTAGGCACTCCATGTTTATGATGCCTAGCTTAGTGCCTCAGTACCCAAGATATATTGCTTCACTGTCCTTATTGACAGCTGAAAGGGAGCCTGTACTTAGCAAGAGCTTGGAAGTCACCATATCTAACTCCAGATGTTCTGTGAGTTTAATGAGACACCATCCTCAACATTCTTGTCCAGCTACTTTGCAAGTAGTACAAGAGATGTCAGCTTCAACACCTTTATCCAATGATGATGAAACTTGCTCATCTGAATATCATCTACAGGACCCAGTGTGAGCTTTGAAGGATTGAGATGTTGTGTCATTGGAGATTACACCTCTTTTTACCTCTCACAGAGGGAAAGGACAGCACAAATACTTTCATCATGGATTAAGTGGATTATCATTCTGCACATCAGAAAATAGACCAAATGAATTTGTTTTTTTCATCTCGCTCATGAAGTTAATCAGTTGTCACAAACATTGCATTTGAACAAAAACTGTTCTGTCATTATCCTTGCTGTGGGATGGAGATAAGAGTCCACGTCTCCAGCTTTTACCTCAGAGATCTTTCATTCTAAAGAGCTTATTTTGTTTTGGTGAGACCTATAGCCATGGTGCAGAAGTTTAACTTCCTGGTTGTTTGACAGGTTCCTAATGATGTGGCTTCACAACTTCAGCTGTATTTGTGAGAGGGAACAGTTTTCCCTTTTGAAGTTGCTCCCTGACATATGGAATCTGTTCTTCAGTTGGGTTATCTAGAAGCTGTTTCTCATCCGTTAGGGAACTGGAGATAGTCTTTGTGGTAGGGGGATATATCTCCCTTGACCTATTGCCTATTTTTTTAAGGTATTATGATTGGGTAATGTATTTGAAGAAGAAAGCAATTATTTCTTTAGTAAAATATTGATTCTTCAATAACACATACCAAATCATAATACATATACACCCTCCCAGTCTGCCCCCAGTTAAGCTAAAATGTTTTAGCCAGGGAGGGCTAGATTGTGAGGAAATACTTCCAGCAGCAAGGGCCTCATTAGCAGTGTTTGGATTTTATATTAAAGTTTTGTTGAAAGTAAGTCTCTTATTCAGCTTGATACTTTGCTGCAGTACTAAAGTTTGCATTCTGAATCTGATGTACAAGGACTGCCTGTTTTGCCAGCATAAGTATTCCTGTCATAACTTCATTCACAGTTGAAATATGTATTCTATGGAACACAAGTTTATTGTCATAGAAAAATTGACTCACTTTAAACCAAGACCTGTGGTTTTTTTAACTCGGACATTTTATGATGACTAAATGAATTAAAATAATTATTACTACACTGCAAAGTTTTACTATTCATCTGTTTTTTCCCAGTACTTTTCCCTGTATCTTTATGATGCCAATAACCCATTTTTACAGAAATGTTTGTAATTTGAGATGTGCTTCTGCATGGACATACTCTACTTTCATGTGTGTGTGTGTGTGTGTGTTTGTGTGTGCGTGCACATGCATGCATATGTGTGTGCAAGAGAGATCCTTTTTTTCAGGGATCACACAAAAATGGTATAGGTGTTAGATCAGTCATTATTAACAGAAGATATAAAAATGAAACTAATTAATAATCCACCATGATTCTTTGATCTTTTACTTTTTTTCAGGGGGAGGATCTTCACAAATTGAATACAACTTTGCTTGGTTTTCTAAGGTAAGAATAGCAGAGTGCAAGATAATGAAATTGCATAATACTGTGGAAACCCCTACAAGGAAAATAAAACTTAATGTCATCTGCTTTACATAGAAAACATGGAATGGAAAACATGGAATATTAAATGGGGCCTGTTGATCCTTTCATCAATCCACTTTTGTTTCTACACCACCCTCTTAATAATTTTGTTATTAGCTCTGCAGGTTATAGAAGAGGGGATTGAATACTCTACTGTGTGGAGAAAGGACAAACTGTGAGATGTCCTATAATCAGAAAAGTTCTAAAAGTGCCATTAACCAACCAACCAGTCAGCTATAATTGTTTAGCAGAGATATTGCCCCAGATTTTTGGATCTACACACTTTTGATTTCAGCAGTAGTTTTCTTAAGTATTATTTCAAGAAAGTTCTACATGCAGCACTTTACAATATAAATTTAGCTTTTTACATTGTCTTTTAGTGGATTTGCCAGTATGGCAGTTGAATGTTGGAACCATATCATTTTGTTTCCACGCTTAAAGTTTTAATTTCAAATAAATTGTATATAGTTTTATATTGATGTGACTTCATCTGCATTCATTTGTCAGTGTTCTAAGTCATTAGTAGTGTTTCATCATTTAGAAATGTATCTTAATGATCATTATTATAATAGTGATAGTTATAGGGGTGTATCAATATTATCACCAGAGCCCTTTCCTCTACCAAACATAGTGGTGTTTGTTTTGTTGCAAAGATGGTGAATTTGTCTGCAATAAATGCTGCAGTTTTAAGCAGTCAGATAATATGTTATCTTTACATGCACATTACATATACTGTAAATGCTGATACTGATAGTACATGATAACCCATGTCATTCCTGAACTTTTTAATTTTGTGCATTCCATTTAATACGGACAAAGCTTTGGGAATAATAAGACATTAAAGCTATAATTTCTGCACACTCGCTTACCTTACATGGTTATAAGGTCAGAGTAGATAATATTAAGTCCCTGCTTTATCATATGTTCTGCATTTTCCATTCCATAATATGCTATTTTTGTTTTCACAGAACTGCTAACCATTGGAACTTAAATTTACTGGGGTATTCTGGCATAAGTTAGTTCAAATGATATGGGTCCATCATCAAATATACTCCCATTTACTCAAAGCGTATAGTAGGCCAATGTCAGCCAGATGAGTGATTTCAGGTCTGCTTTGGCCACCTGTTTACAAATTTAACTTTTTTTCACATTAATTGCATAGCATTTTGAATAAGCTATTTAAAGTATTCTTGACAGCTTAGACTTGAGAAAATATGACCTTAGATGGGTAGCTAAATACATTGGAACAGCATGACAAGTTTTATGTCTGTTAAACGTTCCTTATGCCACATTAGCAAGGTATCACACCTGTTGCCTTTTTATGTAATGTTATGCAGTACTTGCAGAGGTCTACTCCCTTGAATGATCCATCTGTGGGTATCAGGTTGCAGATAGGGACTATTTTTCTCAAGAGATGTGTATAATGCATCATTTTACTACTGCTTCTTCTACTACTACTGTTACTGCTGCTACTACCAATGCCACTTGTTATTATTTTTCCAATCCTTGTTGATGAAAAGCTAGGAATAGAATGTCTACATATCTCATTCCTCACACTTTTGTTTCCACCATATAACGTGCAAGACATTTGTGATTAAGAAATGAAACTTTGTAAACTTCTACATTGCCATTAGAAGGAGTGTCATGCACCACAATAGAGGTCCTATCTTCAAGGTCATGGACATGGCGAAACATTTTAAGTTGTTTATCACCCTTTCCTTTCCACTTCATAACATTAGGACTGTCAGAGGTTAAGCAATGAAACACATTGGGAGTACTATATTCCAGTTCAGGGTCATAAAGCAATTTTTGTTTTCATCACACTTTTCCTTCTGCTACACAAGTTTAGAGCCATTTTGAAATGAATGAAACTCATACACTTGTGCATCATCACTAGAAGGTATGTCCTGTACCACGTAGGAGGCACTGTCTTCAATGTCATGATCATTACTCAGTACTTTACATCTTCCATCACACATTCCATTTCTAAGTATAACTCTAAATTTGTTTGAGATTAAGAGATTAAATTTGGTATACTTGCACATCATCACAAGAAGGTTTGTCACATATCAGTACTGGGGCCCCGAGTGGCCGAGTGGTCTAAAGCGCTGTCCGTTACGGATCACTGCCATCTCACCTCAGTCTGCGTTGGTTCGAGTCTAAGATTTGGCGAATGTGGATATGTGAGAAAGCTTGCCAGTAGCTTCTCGTGGGTCGGTGGTTCTTTCCACGGATTTCCCGGTTTCTTCCTCCACCATTAATACTGGCCGCCATGTATAGCCTATCGTGTGCTGAAAAAATGGCGTTAAGCCCCACAACAACAACAACAACATATCAGTACTTCATTGTGGGTCATC
Source organism: Megalonaias nervosa (assembly GCA_016617855.1). Classification (NCBI taxonomy): domain Eukaryota; kingdom Metazoa; phylum Mollusca; class Bivalvia; order Unionida; family Unionidae; genus Megalonaias; species Megalonaias nervosa. The sequence continues at coordinate 38,267 of JAECUM010004860.1, read as the reverse complement.
TTCTCAGTGTTAAGGTAATAGCTCAGTATTTGTAGTTTTCCATCACTTTATGCTCTGTAACTGTAGAGCTGGGGGCCCCGAGTGGCCGAGTGGTCTAAAGCGCTCTCCATTACGGATCACTGCCATCTCACCTCTGTCTGCGTGGGTTCGAGTCTAAGATTTGGCGAATGTGGATATGTGAGAAAGCTTGCCAGTAGCTTCTCGTGGGTCGGTGGTTCTTTCCACGGATTTCCCGGTTTCTTCCTCCACCATTAATACTGGCTGCCATGTATAGCCTATTGTGTGCTGAAAAATGGCGTTAAGCCCCACAACAACAACAACAACAACTGTAGAGCTGTTTTAAGATTAATAAATGAAACTTCGTATATTCAGTTACCATCATTTGGAAGGTGTGTCATGTACTACAATAGGGTTCCTATCTTCCAGGTTAGGGTCATGGCTTGGTATCTTGATTTTTCATCATACAAACTTTAGAACTGTTTGAGATTAGGGTATGTATCTTAGTACACTTGTACATTATCATTAGGAGGTATATCATTGGGCTTTTATCTTCGAAGATATGACTTCGTTTTTAAGTTTTCTGGCATTACTTTCCCATTTATACTATGCGTTTAGAGAATTTCTGTATTATGGGGCAAAACATCGTATACTTATTTATATCATTTTTAGAAGCTGTAATATCGTCCAGGTAGCCATGATGGTGTGGTGGTTAGTATGCTTGACTCATAGTTTAAAAATAAAAATGACAGCTTTATTTTTGTACTATTAGATCAGCCTAGGTTGGCTACCATGGTGTGTTGATAGGCAAAGCACTTTACTTCATTTGCCATAACAATAAATGACTTACATCTATTGTTGTGCCAAATAACACCAAACCTGAATCATATCTTCAGGGTCAAGGGTCAATATTTTAATGTTTTCCTTTGCACTTTCTTTTCCACTTTGTTACTTTGTGTGATGTGTATCACATCGTGGGCTAACATCATGGTGTTATATATTGAATTTTTGGATTGCACTTCATTGATGTAATTATATATGAATACTAAAAGCATGTCACATAACATATTGGGGGTCACATCTTCAAGGTCAAGGTCACATCAATAGTTTAGGTTTCAGTTGCATTTGCCATTCTGTTTTCTGACTTAACAGCTGTTTAAGATAATGGATGATGCTTTGTATACTTGTTTATTTGCACTAGAAAATGTGCACTGCATATTTAGATCTTATCCCCAAGGTCAAGGTCACAGGTCAATATTTCAGGGTTTCTTTTGTTTCTACTTTGTGTGATAAAAGCTGCTTGAGGTACAGGCAGAAACATGCTCTCATTTTTTTGGGTGTCATGTTTCACAGTCAAGGTCAAGGTGATATGAATTGTTTGTTACACGTCCAAGGTACTTTTTCTGTAGTACTCTGTGAGAAAAGGCAGTGAAAATGGTTAATTTCCATTTCTGCCCAGTAATTTTACAGCTCCATCTTAAGTTTCATCATCAGATTTCATTATTATGATTTTTTGTAATGTCACCATGGTAGGCCAGTGTGAATAATTAACGGAATTTGGTTATTATCTTCATTATTTTATATGGGTTGCCAATTTCAAATGTATGAAACTAAAATTCAGTAATGGAAAGTTTAGAGAGTTTGAGCAAAAAACAACATCTCCTCCACAACAGCTACAGTCTTTATTTTCAAATAAAATTAGCAAATACGTACAAGACCATAATAAGTAATAATAATAACATTAATGCACAACAACAATTATTTAATGTTTTAAACGAAAACTTTAAATAAGTGCACTGGACTGACTTTGCTGTACATTGTTGTGGATGCATGTATTGTTGTTATTGACACAATTTTGTAATCTCTTTACATTTTTAGATTTACTCTTTGATTGCTCTGGTGGCCTAGTGGTTAGAGCGTCCGCCTCAGATGCGGGAGGTCGCGTGTTTAATCCCCAGCCGAGTCATACCAAAGACTTATAAAAATGGTACTAACAGCTGCCTCGCTTAGTACTCAGCAGTAAGAGGTTAGTGTTAGGACTTGTCAGCCTGGTGTTAGGATAATGTGACAGGGTGCCTGTGGCATGATGCCCCAGTGCTAGACATAACTATAAACTGCCACACTGCAGACATCTTAGCGATACGACTGAAAAATTGTTGAAGCTACGTTAAAAATCCAAATCTCTCTCTCTCTCACACACACACACACACACACAGAGAGAGATTTACTCTTTCAAGTGACCAAGATCAAAATTTAGAATTGTTCAGACTGTTAGAAAAAAGTATAACATCATCAAGAGTACCTTTACCTTTTGTTTAGTAATAGAAGCCTTCAGAGTGAGCAATTAATTACTCAAATTGACCACTGATAATCGTCATGCTAGCATTCTAATGCACCTTATAAAAGATCCAACAATAAATTGTTTTTTTATATTATATTTGATATAAAAATGTTTATTGAGATACATACTTACTTGGGGGCTTCCAAAAGCAATGTATCTCATTTAGTTTACAAAAGTCAGTGTGCAAGTTCTTGGAGAAATGTCATTGATTAAATCATGCATTAATGGGAATTTAATCAGCAAAGCTAGATTGTTACTTTCTTCTCATTTGTCTATTCCTGTAGGCAGTCCCACATAACAGCAGTGGAAGATCACAGATGGCTGGATTTTCTGATGAAAGCAAGTGCCCACAACTGGACCAAATTAAAGACGTTGACACTTGGCTCATAATATTACAAAATAGTGTACATAAGCCACTAATTTATTTAGTCATGCGCCATTAAAGTGTACCATAGCTCAAGCACTTACAGGCTACAAAAAAAAAGGGCTGACCTCCAGGATAAAACCTGCATTGCAAGTGCCTATAGTGAAATGCATAATAATTGTCTTTCTGCTTTGCAAAGAAATGGGCATGTATTGTGTAGGTTTCCATCGATGGAGTCACCATTTCAACAATTCATTGTTACCTTCTAGGAGCATGGTTCAGCAACTCTCGTGCTAACATGAAAATTTAGTTTTTGAAGATTATTTTAGCACATACTAGACATCTGTCAGTGTGTAATATGCATCATTTAACCTAGGAGAGTTACATTTTATCATCACCCCCACCATATTAAAGATATTCTTAGGAATGCCTTGGTGATTTTGTATGTTCAGACATTTGCAAAGTATTTCATGATAACAAAGGATCGAAGAGTTGGGTCAATGAATGGGTTTGTTTATCTTCATGATTCAGAGCTTTCTGTCTCAGTGCTTTCTTAAAGATGTTGTTTATTAAAAAGACAAAAAAAGTCATGGAATTTCTATATTTATGTGCATGTCTGTTGCATTAGCTACTGATAAAGTGCAAAGAGCATATTGTGCATTGCCAAATATTTACTCAGGTGGAGTGACGAGTGCACCAGATGTTATAGTGGCAGATTTTTTCCGACTAGTAGTGAACCAGTGTTCAGAGTATTGACCAGTCATAAATGCCAAATTTTTGAATCAAACAGTTATTTCCCTTTAATTATTGTATACAAGAAGTCAGCAAGGATCATTAGGATTTTTTTAAAAACACGATTTGCTCATGGGTTAAATCCATTACAGAATTCATAGATTTGTTTTGTAAATTGCCAATTGATGACATATTCATACACCTAAGAGTGCAGTGTATTTTATAAAATTACCACAGAGTTAGAGAATTTATACAATCAATGTGTAAAGTTTAAATAAAGAATACAATTTAAAGCATATATTTGAAGACGTCATGCATACAGGGTATATCAACCTTCATCATAATTTTGTGTGTATTAATTCCAACATATTAAGCTACTCATACTGCATAGATGTGGATTAATGTATACAGATATAATTTTTAATATGTATGTTACTTAAAATGACATAATATACACAGAGATGCCAACCATTCTGGATTTTGCAGAATATGCATTTTTAATAAAAATTTTCATTCTGAATTGTACTGAAAATTGCAAAAAATGTAAATTCTGTAGAGCACAAAATTTTCATCAGGAATATTCTGTGTGGATATTGGTGAAAAGAAAAGTATTTTGTACCATTTTGATAGACTGGTAAATGAATATGGTTTTTCAGTGTGAAAACAATCTACATAACAGGAAACAAATCAGTTGTTAACAGGTAAACTATGGCTGAAGAGATGAAGAAAAAAGATGTACAGATAATTTGTGAGGAAAGTTAATGCTTATTTGTATTGTTGAGACCAAAATATGTTGAAGGGATTCAAGGTTCTGGAATTGGAGGAATGGACACACCATTTATTTTCATTGGACCTTAATGGTTACAATCTACAAGTATGTATGAGCTGATAGGAAAATGCAATATGATTGTTTGAAATTTGGAAGTTTGCGATTTTTAATGAAAGTATTCTCCATTCTGGAAGGCTTCCTGAACTAAATAAAAGCAGATGCTTGGATTCTTGATAAGCATGCTCATGGGTTGGCATCTCTGCACAATGTTTCCTTTCTAAGTATTTTGATTCAGCTGAGACATTGCAACCTTGCTTGTTTTATTTTGCACTTCATTTAGGAATTCTTGTCAGCTGTTATGTACCATATATATCTATTTGAGCTTTTTAATCAGAGTTTAAAATGACCAGCCTGTATATTTAAATGCTGCAGAGAACATTCAGAAGTCGTATGATTGAATTTAAGGATGTAAATTGATGTGACAAAATTTGCTTCATTTATGAATACAAAATGATCTGAAACATATTTATCAGGAAGGTAAGTAAAACTTTACGGTGTGAATTTGAACATTCTGTACAGAGATAGACAGGCATAGAGACATATGTAAATCTTCAGTACCCGTATATACTCTTTTATAAATTGAGTCCATTTGCAAATTGTATTGACCCTAATTTGTCATTGTATTATGCAATACAGATCAGTGTCTGTGTTGTTTCCAGTTGGACCTGACTTATATGCAAGTATATATGGCAAGTTCTAATGCTTACTTTATGATTTATTTTTAGCTCAGATGGTTGTAGACCAGAAGGGCTTATGTTGTAGGTTGTCCATCTGTTAGCACAAGTTTTTTAATCACTACTTCTCATAAACTACTGGAAGGATTCCCATGAAACTTTAATTACTTGGAGGATTGCCATGAAACTTGGCACACAAATGTATCCCATGGTCTAGTTTGTCCTCAAAGAAAGTGGTGCTGTGTGCACATCCAATATGGCCACCACAGTGGACATCTTGAAATACATTTGCTCACTACTGAGTAATCTGGAGGAATGGATAGTAGATGGGATTTTGACTAAAAGATTTGTTATGTCAAGTTGGTCTTAAATTAAAATTGTGTCAGTCTGATGTACAATATGGCTGCCATCTTGAAAATCAAATTTTTGTTACTTGTGAATGAATACTCATATCAGCCTGTAGTTTTGACTAAAAGACGTCTTATAATGTTTTGTTGATCTTAAATTAAAATGTTGCAAATCTGACGTAAAATGTGTGGCCATCTTGAAAATCTTTTTTTTAGCTCCTCCTCTTAAGGGAAAATCATTTGACATTGGGTTTTAATCAAAAGCATTCTTATGGTGTCTACTTAGTCCAAAATTAAATGACTAACCCCTCATATGGCCACCATGGTAGCTATCTTGAAAATATTATCTCTACTCCCAACAATAATTTTTCACTAATAGACTTGTGATACCTTGTTGGTCCTAAATGAAAATGGTAAGAGTCCAATATGATTGCCACAATGAAAATCCTTAAAAATCTTGTCACTACACCCCCTGAATGGATGATTATTATGATGTAGGGTTTTCAGCAAAACACTTCTATTTATCCGAAATGATAGTGACACCTGTCTGACATTCAGTATGTGCACCACAGCAGCAAATTTGAAAATTTTGTTATCATTGAAGAATATCATACAGGGTATCAACACTTGACAATAAAACTGAAAAAACTTCTCATCTTGAATTCTTGGATATTATTTTTTCCCAGTAGAGCATCAGTCCCTTCGAGGGACTCATGTTTTTTTTAAAAAATAAACTTGATTGTGAATTATGATTTGCTATTTTTACATTTGGTAAAATCAGATCAACTTAATATGGGTTTTGCTGATGCAGATTTGCTTTATTTTCAAGGCTTTCTGTTGTGACTGTCCTTTAACCTCATTGAAGACCTAAGCCAAGTAAAGGATGCTGTCCAGATTTTATCGATTGTTTGGCATAAATATGTAGCAATATTGTATCGAGATTGTTTCATGAATTTTTAATTTAAATAAAACTTTTGGCTTCAGTTTTTTCTTTTCAGTTTTTAATGAACATACCAAGATTTGTTGAATTTAACTTACTTTACTTCATATAATTTTTCATATACCTTTTCTTAGAATACAAAAAATTAGATGTTAAATAGTTAATTTGTGGTAGTGGCTGTGTATGAAAATAAAAGGATCAGAACCAGAAAAGATAACATAATCTGTATTTATTGGTATCTACTAACCTCTTGGTAATAACATAAAGAAAACCAGTGCAATTTGTTGCCATATTTCACTCATGCACACCTCTGTTCCCATAAATGAGTTTTTGAGTGCAAATAATTATTCATGAAAGGACAATGATAAGTAAGAAGTTCTCTGTGTAGTGCAAGCAAACACTGCATCCATGTTTGACATCAAGCAGTTAAGATGGCCAAGCATGATAACTTTCAGAGACAAAATTTCAAAAGACCAAGTGAAAATAAGGGGGGAAAATATCCTTGATAAATAAAATGCATACAAGTTTCTTTGTGATTGATGCATTTGTACCTTTATCCACACATTACACTAGTTTCTTTTACAGAAGTCTCCATGTATTGTACAATAAAGTTTAAGAAGGAATATACATTTTGCAGTATTGAATGATTTCACTTTTTTCTTGTTATCTTCCATTACATCAAATGAATTTTTAAAATTACATTGTTACTAATATGATTTTACAAGCTTCTATACATATCCTGTTTACCCAGGGAAAACATTTCCTTTGTTGTTCAGGATATAGCATGAAATTATGAAGGCTATCATTACTTTTTCAATAGTTTAGCTATCTACAATGAAATCAACTAATGGTACAACAGTTATCTTTGATATCAAATCAGATTTAATGCTTTGCTTCACTGCTTGTACAATTCATGCTCTTGATGTAATGAATCTAAAGGTTTCCACATTTTAGTATCTTTATCTAACAATATCTCCATATTATAGTGCTTTCTGTTTTCTTTTCACCATTTATGAAAGTATCTTTGTTTTGTTGTACACCTTTAGAAATTACACAAGTTATGTAAAAGGTTGCTGTATCTTTATGTTGAACATGTCTTAAAATCCATCCTTTTATTCATCATATTACATTTAAAATTAGTTTTCACTTCTCACATTACCATTATGTCATTTTGCAACTTTGTTCAGATCAGCCTTGTGTTGCTCAATCATCCAAGTTTCCATTTTATAAATTAAATGGTAGGTGAACAAGACAAAAAGCTTGATGAAACAAGTTAAATGAATTGGAAAGGTAACATCATAAAATCAAAAAGATTCATGTAGAGTTGAACCTGGTAGACAGATTCATCAACATTCAGTGGAATTTTAAAAAGTCAAATCCAAACATTTTAAGAAAGAACAAGAAGACTGGAGTATCACCAGATGATGAAATCAACCCACCTTAAAGAAATACAGCAAACTTGAATGGCACAATCTATTATTTTAGAAGTAGTGGTATAACTGTTTTAGGTATCTTGTTTTGTTTTGTCAGAAATTAAAAAATTTTCTTCAAAAAGTGTGTAACATCTTGTAAATAAACATTGGATTTAGCAATGAACAATCAACCAAAGCACAACAATGTTAACCCAAATGAACACTTTTCTGAAGGAGATGACAAGGTTTGTCTACCTGTAACCCAATACAAGAGATGCTTTAGAAGAACTTTATGTCTGCACTAATGTTTGCTAACATTTTTACTAGATAAGAAAATGTTGAGCAAAATAAAAATTTAATAGCAGTAATACTGTACCTGTTGCTATTGCATAGCTGGTACTTTTTCCAGGTTGAAAATACCCTGACTGTATGACAAGAATTCGTCCTCCCATTAGGTTAAGCAACAGATTCCAGAACACTGGATCACCCCTGGAGAACCCAGTACTTTTGATGGTCATGCATACTCCCTTTATTCTTTATCTGAACTGTTGATGTCCAAGAGGATTGCCATCACTTTAGAAGATTAATGTGTGAGTTTTCTATATCTCTTTGCTGCATATTCTTATTAGACATTTTGTTAAACCCAGAGTGAGTTTTTCTCTCAGTTAATTAAGCACTGTCTAGAGTTATTAGCACTTGTAAATCCATGCACATTAGGTATGCTTTTTTTAAAATATCGTTTTCCTCTTCCAGGCATTATTGATCAGAGTAAAAAAAAAAACAATTTTGTTGTGCCCTTTTTTTTACTAGGGTAGGTATTTTATGAAATTTCCCTATCCTTGCATAATCGCAGCATAGAGGTTTGCCTTGATTCTAATTCATATTCCTATATTGTGAATTCAGCTATTGTTATACTCAATAAAGCAGGTTGTGTGCCCCTTTTTCCATCATATTAACATGCTTGGTTTTTTATCATTTATTCCCTTTCAAGTTTGTTTTGGATAGTTGTCCTTGTTTGTTGTCAGTTTTATTAGCAATCTTACTTACTGTTTTTTTAAAATACTAATTTAGTAGTCCCTAGGTTTCGTTTAAGCCTGGCTGACATTATTATTTTGTGTTGTTCTGTTCTGGGATTAGCATTGCTTCCTTTTCCTTTTGATTTGTCTTTGCCTGGTGACTAGTTGCTAGGCACTAGGTCTTGGGCACAGGTTGTTGGAGCCCTTATGGTATGGGAAAATGGATTGGAACAAGTTCCCCCCTCTGTAGACTGCCATTTCATCCCGTGAGGGACTGGGAATCGGCTTACAAACATCCGATTTGGGAAGGGGATCAGATTCGCACCCTACCCCTTTTCCTATTATCCTTCTAAATCCCTACAGGGTTTGGAACCTTCCATTGTAAAGAAGTGAGTTTCCCTTTTCCTTTATGTAGCCATGGACTTCAGGACCTTGCCGCATCATAGTGGGGTCATTCTGCAGTCTGGGGGGCCTAGGAGTCTTATGAAGTTATGCCAGATATGGGGTGCGGGAAGGGACCGTTTGACATCGAACGCTTTTGGTGGGTAGAGAGTCACCATCTCCCACCAGCTGAGTATTATTTGCCCAACATACTTCATTACATTTATTTATATCTGTATTGTTTTTGTTTTTCTCCTGAGCTGTATGAACTTTAAAAGCTGTAAACAAGGTGTACTGCCTCTTGTCCAGTCACCAGTGTCCCTAACCTTCAGTTTTTGGTGACTCAGAAATTCTCCAGTTTGGAAAATCTTTCTAAGGCAAACTCGCGACCAGATATCTTACTGCTTCTTCACTCGGTCACATTTAAAGAACTCTCAATTTTTTAGCAAGGGACAAGACTTTGCTAGAAAATGGAGAGATGTTTCGTTTCGTCACCCTTTATGTTACAACCCCTGGTAGGGGCTTATAGCTCTGAGGTCCATACCCTGAGAACCTGGGCTTTCCTTGCGTTAAAAACTCTGGAATCCATATAACAGAAGGCTTGGTCACTAATAACCTTAGCCTCACATGCTGACCTCTTCAGCAGCCTCGTTCAGCCAGCTAAATGAGGAATCTCTGTTGCCAGTGGTTCTTCATCGATTGTTGGAGGCAGTGGCAGAAATGTCCTGCATGCATTGCCCAGTCTTTGGCCTTGCAAGCGGAGCTTCTCGACCTCCGCATGGATGTTGTTCTGAACACGTACAAGATCTTACTAAAACACGGTAAGAACCTTCTGAATACTGCCCCCCTTTGATGCGGAGACTCTTTTTGGAGGGCTCATCCCCTCCATAGTTACTCGGGATTTGAGGGACCAACAACACCGGTGTCAGCTCCTGGCTCTTCGAAACCAGTCAAGAAGCTAAATCGTCCTGACCGTCCTCAGGGACCATCGGCTTAATGTTTTAATGCCTGACAGCTTTAATCGAAACAACAGCGAAGTCTGGCTCGCAAAGACGCGCCGAAAAGGTTCAGGGAAGCAGTTAGCGGTTAGCGGACCCGTTCCTAAGGACAAGGGTAGACAACCCTATGGACTCGCTGCCTCTCATGCAGTGTGTACCTCTGCCATTGGTTACCTCTGGCACCAAACTGAACCTTTTCTCAGGCTTGGTTTAGCTTAACGGTAGATAGCTGCATCCTTTCTATGATTAAAGAGGGTTACCTCCTTCGGCTTCGGTGCCCCCCCCCCCGTTGGTGAGATCTCCCATGTCCTTTTTCTCAGTTAAATCTGGTGCATTTAAAGGAAGAGGTTCACTTCGCAACTGGATTTTCAGGTTGCAGAAAGGGGGAGGGGATGTTCTTTCCAATTGTCGATCTTTCCTCCCTTAACAAAGTTCTGCTGGAGGAGCCATTTAAGATGGAGACCGCAACCTCAGTCAAGTGCTGCAAGACCTGGCGATTGGGTGGTCTCCATCGATCTGCATGATGCGTACCGTCACATCTTATCTTTACTCGAGAGAGGAAGTACCTCCAGTTTTGCTTGAATGGGGAGGTCTTACACTTCCAAGCTCCGCAGTTCGGCCTAACCTCCGCACCCAGAGCTTTTACCAGGTTCATGGGTGTTGTCGCATCTCATTTAAGGTTACTAGGTATCCCATTCATCCAATTCTTCGTCGATTGGTTGATTCACAATGGCCATTCAGAGACCCTCATACTACAGCTGTCTCTCTGTTGGCCCGTAGCGACCAGGCTGGGCCTTCTGCCTACCATAGAGAAATAGGAGCTCACTTCATCTCAAGATTGTGTCTTCGTGGGGATAAAGAGAGGATTGGCTCGTGTCATTAGGGAGTAAACAAGATCCCTTCCTTGTTGGAGGCGCTAAGAGTAAAGGCCATGTTGTCAGCTCGTCCTTTTCTCTCTCTCTCTGCTGGGGGACTTTGAAGTCCGCAGCAGACTGCACATGCGTCCACCCCAGCCTCTCCTTTTGGGCTGTGTGGACACCGCACAAGGACCCTCTGAATGCTTCCGATTTCTTTGGGTTGGGATTTCCACTGTCATCAAATTTGGTGGTCGAATCGAGAATGTTTTCTTGCTGGGGTCCCCAAGCGTCCTCCCCCCCCCCCCCAAGCCCATTCCTACTTTTTCGCAGAATCACCAGATTCGAGGTAGGACGCACATCTAGGGCCGGAAGGACTAATTCTTGGAAACGAGGGCAGTGTTTTTAACTCTTCAGGAGTGCGTTCATCAAATAAGAAGTGGCTGCATGATGGTCTTCTCTTACTCGTTCATCTTTGGATGATGTGATGAAAGCCGCGCTTTGGCACTTCATTTTCTCCACCTTTTATATTCGCTCTTTTGCCAGCAAAGCGAAGGTCCTTGAAACTGTACTTGCAGGGCCCATGTATCGTCACTCAGAAAGTTTTCCTGGCCAGTTGCATTCAGCAGTAGTCTCGTTAGTAGTATAGTGGGTTACCGTAGCGACAATGGGAATTAGCATTACAGACCCCCCCTGGGCCAGTATAGCGACAAGAAAGTAGGTCAACACCCTGGGCCAGTATAGCGACAAGAAAGTAGGTCAACACCCTGGGCCTGTATAGCGACAAGAAGTAGGTCAACACCCTGGGCCTGTATAGCGACAATGGCAATTTTGTAGAGCGGTGACTAGGAGACTGTGGGTTTGTAGAGCGATAAGCGACAGGTGGCATGACGTCACACTGGTAACAATGTAGCAAAAAGAGAAGTACTGTGACGTCAAGCTACCTGAGAGAGGGGTATAGACAAACACGAATCAAGAGCGTTCGTGTTTCTTTTAGTAGAGGAAGGGTTTTATATATATTCGTTTAGGGGGAGACCAAATGAAAATTAAGATCTTTTCGAGGTATTGGAAGTGGCCCTGAAAAGGGCCGTTGTTTGTTATGTGATGTTAACACTATTCTGTTAACATACAGGACATCGCATAGGTCTTCTTATCTTCCTCAAATTTCTCAAAGTTTGTCTTAAGCTGTGTCTCACTTCTGGTCCGTAGATGAGAGTCCGCTTAAGACAGCCTTGTCTTTCCACATAACATCTTCTTTTCCAAAGAGTGGCCCCGGTGATCCGGATGACAGTCCATTTTGTTTTCACATACATGGGTAAGTCTGTACGGAACAGCATTGAGGATACCAAAGTAGAGGATTCTACGTCGATCAACATCTTCTCTGTGACGAGAACAGGTGAAGGGAATGAAGTGAACCGCGTTTATTTATAGTGGAAGACCGGATCGAAACGGATTGAAAGGGTTCACCAATCCCAACACGCGTTACAAAATTCAGTCACTTCGCGGAGTCTGTCTTCCAATCCGAAGAGAGCTACCTGTGACGTCACATTTCCTATATAGGCACACTAGCGTCTGTGCGCAGTGAATCGATGCGGTAGTGTTTTGTGAAACATGACGGAACCTAAGAAGACAATGAATTGGGGTGCACCGGCTGTGGAGACGAGAAGTAATGGTACAGCAGCAGCTACCAAAGTGAACACAGTGCTACTTCCCGAAGAGGTTGATTTCAACTGGGATTTAGTGGATTTTTTATCTTCTTCCCAAGAATTTGTTCCGGTACCAGTACCTTCGCCACTTTCTCCTTCATTACCACGTGTCGACGATTTTAAACAAAGACAGAGAGAAGAATTGGAGAAATTTTTACAGCAGCAGAAAGAAGCAGAGCAAGCATTTCTTCTTGAACAGAAACAGCGAGAAGAAGAAGAAGAGGCAAGAAGGAAACAACAGGAAGAAGAAGCAGTAGAGAAGAAACAAAGTCTAGGAGAGAAGGAGAACAGCGAAAGTCAAACGGTCACGGTACTCTTGGACATTTTGGCCGAGTTAAGAAGTCTGAAACAAATGTATCAGACTTCTTTATTACGACCCAAGAGAAAAAGACCTTCCCGAGCCAAACAACCTAACCCTGTGACTACACCACAGATACCACCCCTAGTGATATCTACTAAATCATTGACAGGAGCAAGTCCACAAGTAGGCCTTGGCCGTGGCAAAGGCTTAAGACAGTTAAAGCGAATTGATTCTCGTTCCTGAGTTTGTTCTAAGGAAAAAAACAAACACTCAACAGTCCTTTTCAGGGCTACCCAATACTCTCGAAAAGAGTGACTATTCATTTTGCCAAAATCAATTAAAACTCAAAATCCCTTCTTTAACCCTATGATGTACGTGTTGTGAGTGTATGAGTGTAGGTCCTTATTATTTCTAAATAATGAAAACCAAGAGACACTTACGTTTTTTCAGTTTGGTCTATTCTGTTACAAATTTTTTACAATTCAATATCACAACATAACACAACACAACACTTTTAAAAAAGTTCATAGATTTCTTCTGTCTCTTTTTTCTTTCACTCTCTCTGTTTTTTCAATTTCTTCACTTTTACACTTTTTTCCTCTTCTTCGTCTTCTTCTTCCTCACATTTTTCTCGTCTTCTTTTCTTTTCTGTCTTCTCTTTCTGAACGTGTCTGGGTTCTTCTTTTGTCAAGGCTACCTCTGTTTCTTCTTCCTCCTTCTCCTGCTCCTGTTGTTTCTTAGGGCACTCTGAAGACCAATGTCCTTTCTCTTGACAATGATAACAGGTATCTTGACTTTTGTTTCTTTTGACACTGGCCTTGCTTCTTTGACGGTCTGGACATTCTGTAGCCCAATGCCCTTTCTTTTGACAGATATAGCAAGTATCTTGACTTTTATCTCGAAAGGAAGGAGAGTAGTCCGTCGGCTTGTCTGAAGAAAACTTTCTTATCACACCTCGCAATGCTCTAATCAGAAGTTCTATCTGTGTGGGTTCTTCCATTGTGCTGGTCAGCTTGAGAGCGAAATGAATACTGAGAGGGGAGTCACTAGCCCTTTATATATGCCCTGGTCTGACATAGATATATAGGGGTTCATGGTGTTTCACAGGTAGTCATTTGACTTTTTGCCGTCAAGATGAAACGATCGCATCATTTCGAAAAGAAAGAAGAAGAAGAAAGTAAGAGGCAGAAACGTGATTTATCGCCTCGCACAGTAGCTGAAGTCTTGGCACAAATTCATGCCAGCGATTTTGAAGATGAGATGAGTGAACCAGAATCGAAGCCTAAAGAGTCTACACCAAATCAAAGTCCATTACCACCCGTAAACCCTGAAAAGTACTACCATATTCGGGAGACGGACAAACGCTCTTCCAGAAAATTTAGAACCACAGCCTACACGTACGCAGTGAAATTTAAAGATTTCAAGTCTGACGTACCCTTGGAAAAAGCAGAAGGGTTCATCACCGATGTGTGGGATTCTTTGTTAACCACACTAAAACGGCAATGTCGAGCCAAAGAAGACGATCGCTTGAGACTTTCTATTCATCACGACAATTTGAAGTCTCCCGTTTGGATCGAGTTTAGCAGCCCAGCAGAATTGACATCTTCCAAAGTCATCGACAAGATTCAACACGTGCAACAATCCAACGACAAGTTTCACATCACCGACGGAAAAGCGACACTGTACATGACCCACGTGTCTCTTCCCCAAGGGACAGGTAAAAAAAAGTTGATGTTGGTAGACAACTTGCGTAACCTCAAGCGTAGTCTCGTCCAAATTAACAATCCAAAAGACAAGATGTGTTTAGCCCGTGCCATCGTGGTGGGACAAACGTATGCCAACAAGAACGATACGGTAGAATGGAAAAGAGCCTGGAAAACTATTCAACGATCGGACCGAGCCAAACAACGAAAAGAAGCAGAACTCCTGTTACAGCAAGCGGGGTTAGCTAAAGACACACCCTGTGGCATTCCTGAAATGCAAAAGTTGCAAGACGTCTTGGCTCCACGTTACACCTTGAAAGTTCACCCTCAAGAAGTGCGCGGACCTCTGTTGTTTCGAGGTCAAGATTTTAAAGACGGAAAATACATTCACGTCTATCATCACGATGAACATTTTGATGCCATTACCAGTATCACTGCATTCCTGTCATACACTTATTACTGTGAGAAATGTGACTATGGCTATAACAATCGAGAGCAACACAAGCATTGTGGATCGAAATGCTCAGGATGTTTAGCTTCTACACCCTGTCTGGACGAAGGACAAGAACGAGTGCATTGCTCTGTTTGTCAGCGCACGTTTGTCAGTCCTGCCTGTTACCAACAACACCTAAAGACGCAAGGTTCACAGCAGAAATGTGCTTGTCAGCTCTTGAGATTGTGCCCTACTTGTGGACAAGGCATACGTACCAACAATGCCAAGGCGCACGTCTGTTCAGGAAAGAAGCGATGTCACATTTGTCGCCAAACCGTGGACTTGGAACACCAATGCTACATTCAAAAATACCATTCCAAACATGAAGAAGAAGAAGAGAATGACCAGAAGAAGAAAGGGAATTTCATCTTTTTCGATTTCGAATGCATGCAAGAGACTGGCATTCACATTCCTAATTTCTGCGTGGCTCACCGAGCGTGCGAGAAGTGCATCCAAGAGCCTATCTTGACTCATTGCCCTTACTGCAGCAAGATTCCTGGAGGACGTGAAAAAATCTTTCGGGGATCGAACACACTGGCCGATTTTGCCCAATGGATCTTAAACCCTATCGACGAGACGTGGAGCCAAGAAGATATCGAACGTTACGGAGATTGTCATCGCCATGCCACGGTGATGGCTCACAATTTCTCGGGATACGATGGACAATTTCTGTTGAGATACTATACGGAACAAAGTACCGAACGTCCGAAAGTCACTTTGAACGGAGTCAAAATCATTTCCATGCAAGTGGGACAAGTACAGTTTAAAGATTCAATGAGTTACTTGGCTATGCCTTTGAGCCGCATGCCTAAAACGTTTGGCATGACAGAAATGGCCAAAGGCTATTTTCCACACTTTTTCAATACCGAAGCCAATCAACACGCCGTTCTACCCCATTTGCCTGAGGCTCACTACTACGACCCCGACAACATGCGTACCGAACAACGAGAAGCTTTCTACGCATGGTACCAGATTCACGCTTCGGACCCTTTTGACTTTCAAGAAGAAATGTTAAAATATTGTCGTTCCGACGTAGACATTTTACGTCGCTGCTGTGGAAAATTTCGAGAACTGTTCATGGAACACGGAGGGATCGATCCTTTGAAAGAAGCTTGTACCATTGCCAAAGCGTGTTCCTTAGTGTATCGTCAACGATTCATGCCCGAAAACACCCTAGCTGTCATCAGTCCTCAAACGACCAATTTTGTCAAACGTCAATACTCGGTCAAAGCCCTACGCTGGTTACATTACTTGTGTGAGAAGGAAGACAAATGGATCCAACATGCTCGCAACGGAGGAGGCGAAAAGACCATCGGAAGGTATTCAGTAGACGGCTGGGACTTAGAAAACCCCAAGATTGTGTACGAGTTTAACGGGTGCTTATTTCACGGATGTCCCATCTGCTACCCTCAACGTGACACTAAAAACCAGTTTTTACAACGGACCATGGAAGACTTGTACCAGGCCACTTGTCAGCGACGCTTGAAGTTAGAAGAGCAAGGATACCAAGTAGTGGAAATGTGGGAACACGAGTACGATCAGCGATTGAAAACCGATCCCGAGTTTAAGCGCATCGTGGAAAGTTACAAGCTGGTGGACCCTCTGAACCCGCGGAACAGTTTGTACGGAGGGCGGACGAATGCCACCTGTTTGCTGTACCAAGTCGACGAGGAGAAAGGAGAAGAAATCAAATACTTGGACGTGTGTTCTCTGTATCCGTACGTGTGCAAATATTGTCACTTTCCCGCAGGGCACCCACAATTGCTGACGGAACACATCGACGTGGACAATATTCGACAATACGAAGGATTGATCAAGTGTAAAGTCTTGCCTCCCACGAACTTGTACCATCCCGTTTTACCACATCATTGCCAAGGAAAACTGATGTTTCCCTTGTGTCGTACTTGTGCTGAAACGTGCAACCAAGACCACCCTTGTCAGCACACTCAGGAAGAACGAGCCTTGACGGGAACGTGGGTCAGCGTGGAATTGTTTAAAGCTCTGGACTTGGGATACCAACTGTTAGAAGTGTACGAAATTTACCACTTTCCCAAGACAGAAAAATACCACAAGGGCGACGATTCTCAAAAAGGCATTTTTGCAGACTACGTGAATGCCTTTTTGAAACTGAAACAAGAAGCTAGCGGATACCCTTCCTGGTGTCACACTCCCGACGACCAAACAAAGTTCAAAGAGAAATACTGGAAGCAGGAAGGCATCACTTTAGACCACATCGAGAAAAACGAAGGAAGGCGATCGTTTGCCAAAGTGATGTTGAATTGTTTGTGGGGCAAAATGGCACAACGACCGTGTTTACCCAAGACGGAGTATTTGACAGAACCTTTCCGATACTTGCAGATGATTCACGACAAAACCAAATACATGAAACACGTGGACGTTGTTCGTGAGGACTTGCTCTTAATCAATTACGAAGAAGAACTGGACTTTGTAGAAGCCGACGAATTTGGAAATGTCATCATTGCGGCCTACGTGACAGCCCATGCTCGCTTAAAACTGTACGAAGCTTTAGAACTATTAGGAGATCGTGTGCTGTATTTTGACACGGACAGTTGCATCTACATTGATCGCCTGGGTCAACCTCACCCTGTCATCGAAGGAGACCGTTTAGGAGCCTGGACGGACGAGCATCCCGACCACAAGATTCTAAGTTTTGCAAGTGGCGGTCCCAAAAATTACGGCTACGAATACCGGAACAATCAAGGAGATGTGCACACGGAGTGTAAAGTGAAAGGATTGACTCTTAATTATCGCACCAGTCGAGTGGTGAACTTTAGCATATTGAAAGAAGCCTTGCAGTCTGGACAGGATCGAAACTTTAAAGTGACCACCCACGAACCGCACAAGATTGTACGTTTACCCACACACCAAATCGTCAGTCGACCCTTGGAAAAAGTTTATCAAATCGTGTACCAGAAGCGAGTTCGGCTTCCCAATCACTTCACTTTACCGTACGGTCATGCCGATATTGGTCAGCATATAAAAAGGGACAACGTTCAAGGTCGATAGTTCATTGTGACTACCATTGCTAAGCGAGAAAGATGAATCCATTCACACAGCAAGTATCCAGTAAGAGTACACTCAAGTACGATGCTGTGCCTTGCGATGATAGGGATGCCGTACGCTATGACCTTAGTGATTCAGTACCACATCATCATGGGAACTTTGCTATAACTACTACTTCTACTACCATGCCTACCATGGAAAGTGATGCTGTACGTGTCAAACCTGACGGATGTGAAAGCGATGCCACTCGTTATCGCACACCTTTTCACTTTACTGGTTTTCATGGTGGATGTCCACCTCCACAGGAAACCATGCGACTACCACCCTACGGATGTCATGTAAAACTGAGCAAACTCCTAAGGATTTCACCGTACCCTCATCGAAATGAACCTGTGAAAGACGAATATTCGTTCCCTGTGCGTTTGCCAGAATACTGTGATTTTGAAAGTCGATTGCAAACCTTCCAAGGAAAATGGCCAAAATATCTAGGAGGACCTACCCCCGAAGAATTAGCCAGAGCTGGATTTATCTACTTGGGCGAAGGAGATAAAGTCAAGTGCTTCAGTTGCGGTGTCTCACTTCACCAGTGGGAGAAGAAAGATTGCGCTTACCTGGAACATGCTCGATGGTCTCCAGAGTGTCACTACCTGCCTTTAGTGGGACCTCGTCATTGAAGTGACCCTACCATGTTGTGTAAAAAGCTAGCTACGGAGTTAGGAGTCCAACGTTGGACAATCCCTAGACAAGTATTTAAACCCGATGTAAAAAATAATCTTCAAAGATTACCAAACGAATTGCAAGAGAAGATCTACAAGGACATATGGCAGGGACTTGCCAGAGTCAAATCTCAATTAGTGACTGTAGAACATTTGTGTCGAGAAATTCATAAGAGGAAATTGACCAAAGTCAACAAACAAGTCCGATTTATCTGGATCAAGTGTGCATTCGTTCTACTATTTCGCTTTAGACCATTTACATTTGAAGATTTTATTGACATTCTTGACCGTTTCCTGGAATGGCAGTGGTCAGAAATTACCCACTACGTTCATTACTTTCGCTCTAGGAGAAGTGTTTGACTGACAGGGTTATGGATACTTTACAAGAGAACATTCGTGCTTTGCCTGTGGAATTGAGAGAATGCATTTACTGTGAGTTCGTCAAAATACAAGTGAAAAGAAAAGAATCATTGCATCCGTTACGTCACCGATGTTGGAACCACTGGTACCTAAATGCTATAAGAGGATTGATTCTGATGAAAGTGTTCCAGTGGTCAGACATTGATCAACTACTCGTGAGCAAGAAGAATTGTGTTGCTGATAGTGATTATTTTTACTACCAGGTACACTTACTGCATCGAATTCCAGAAGAAGAGTTAGAGGGTTACCAAAATCTTGTACACAATGTAAACTTACTTGAAGAGGAAACTTCTGAACGACGTGTGATGTGCAAGTTAGTGACTAAATATTTTGAATACGCCGACGGAATACGACCACTTCTGTGCAAAAAGTACACTTATAGCAGCCGAAAAAAGAGGGTATAAAAACGTTCTACCATGCCACGACCTTTATCATTCGTGATACAACAGATTCCGTGGAAGGAAATCAATGACAGTATTCAAACGGTAGAGGATTACCAACACCTATTACGAGAACTGTCTCCATTGAATTGGGGTCGACGTGTAGTGTGTGTCTTAGTGACTTGCTTTCTGGGATTTCGTTTACCAGCTGATTCTTTGTGGACTCTTTACGAACAGTACCTATTACTCCAAAACAAAACATGAAAGTGATCCCTTTAAATGTCCACGAGAGACTCATTCTGCTCAAAGCTTTGCGCTTTCATTTGGATACTTCTCAACCTCTACGGGAAAACAAGATTCGTCAACTTTTAGGTACTGAAGATGTGTACGACGACGTGTGTGTAGCTTGTGACTTACACCCTCACTGGACAGATGTACGTGACTGGAAAAGTTGGGGGTTTGAGGCTTGGGCTAAAGAAGTGGCACACTATGCCCAAGATTTGTCATCCTAAAACATTAAAACGTTCCGTGAAAAAAGTCACTTTTAAACCTGTGTTAGTGTCCATACCAGAAGAACAGTCTGTCACCGAGGAAAACCACTCTCTTCAAGACAGGACTGTCATTGACATTCCTGAAAGACCATTTCGGGAGGACCCTTGTGTGACTGAACCAAGGAATGTACAGACTCTCAGAACATTACACACTACTCCTACGATTTCACCTCTTGATCACAAAAAATGTTGTACAGAGACTTGTTTATATTCCACTATGGTCGTTTTGTTGTGTTTTTTATTCCTGTACTTAACCATATGGCTTTTATGTATTTTTGTCTTTCGTGTTGTTCACTGATAAAGATGACAATAAACGTGTCCTGAAAAAGTATAAAAACTCTTGTCTTGTTTGTCTTCGTGTCACAAGTGACATTTTATTACACTACTACTACTATGGCTACCTCTACTGTCTCTGCTCCCTCTTCCTCCACTGTCAAAGTCATTGACGAACACGTAGATCGGACTAGTTGGGAGGCCTTGTATCTTCGTCATCCCTTTAACATGCTCATTGCTGGACCTAGCGGTTCAGGCAAAACCGAATTTGTCAAACGTTTGATCGAACATAAACATCATTTGATCGATCGTCCTCCTCAACGAATCGTGTGGTGCTATAAAGAGTGGCAATCGGCGTACAGCCTTCTGCGAGAAAGTCAAGGCGATTCCATCGTCTTTGTGGAAGGCATTCCTGTCGAAGACGACGGAATCGTGTCTGACCCTAGTCAAACTCATTTGGTTATTTTTGACGACATGTTAGGAGAAGACGAAGAAGAAATTAAACTCTGGTTTACGCGCAAAGGGCATCATCGTAATGCCAGTGTCATTTACATTACCCAAAATTTGTTTCAACAAAGTAAAGCCCATCGTACCATCAGTCTCAATGCTCATTACTTGGTGTTGTTTAAAAGCCCTAGAGATAAATCGCAAGTACAAGTCTTAGCCAAACAGTTAGGAACGCCTTGGCTGATTCATGCGTACGACGATGCCACTCAAACCCCACACGCTTATTTACTCGTGGATTTAAAATCCACTACTCCCGATTATTTGCGATTTCGTACCCATCTGTTTCACCCCTGGTGCCAAGACGGAGGACCTATCGTGTACACGTCTCCGTCGTCGACTTAATCACCCAAAAAATCTATAAAAACCTCGGTCACTTGGACTCTGTCTCACACATTGTCAACATGACGTCCCTTCAGTCTCATCTTCCCATTAAATTGATTCGTGCCTTGTACGGCATCAGTCGCGAAAAAAATCCACAAATACGTGCTCGTGTCTTAGAAGCTAGTCTCAAAGAAGTCTTACGATGGTTTACGGTGACAGCACGTCAATTACTGCAAGGCATCATTCAGATTCCACATCAAACCAAACGTTTTTTTGAGAGAAACAAAGTGGCCTTGACGCAACTAGCCGATCCTCGCATCGACACTCAAACCAAAAAGCAAATCATTTTGAAACCTGGAGGAAGTGGATCTTTAGGAGGTGTCATCATTCGTTCCCTCTTAAAATGGGATCCTAATGCTCCCAAAGTTGTCCCCAAGAAAAAAGCCACACCCAAACGTACCCAGAAGAAAAAGAAAAAGAGCAAGGGTGTCAAGACCAGGTCACAGCCTCAGAAAAAGAAAAAGAAAAGCCCACAGAAAACAGCTTCTACTCGCAAGAGAGTGTCTCCAACAACTTCTCCTCCAGCAGTGTCACCCTCTTCCTCTTTAGCGGCAGTAGCCGCGGCTCACAAAGTACCTGCCCCCAAAGTCAAAGTCCAAGAGAGAACGGGTGTGTTACAGAGTTTACTGGATTTGTCCAAGCAAGAACTGTCTCGATTTAGTCCGTTGCGAACTCCTCCACGGCGTGTGTTGCCTGTCATCAAGTTGATACGACGTAAAGACAATCAGTGGCGACGCATTCCAGTATAAAATGACCTGAGGCAAGCCATACGGATCAGTATTTTTTTGTGCTACTGCACGTCCAAAGATGTTCCCTCCAAGAAGTGTACACCGTTACCATCGTCGTTCTTCTTCTTCGGTCCAAAAAGGAAAAGGAAAACGAAAAAGACAGTCACGTCATCCTAAGAAGCGCTTAGTCAAACATCGACGTCACCCCCAGAAAAGGCACACTCGTCCAAAGAAAAAGAGGAGTCACCAAAGAGGAGGATTCTTTGGTGATTTTGGAAAACACATCGTCACCTTTATGACAAAGCGATAGTCCCCCAAAAGGATAAAAGACCGTGCGACAAGTCATTGACGTTAGTGAATTTTTTTGGTTGTATGCCACGGAACCAACAAACCCACTGAGAAAGATGTCACCCCCAAAAAGACATTCCTCTTCTACCTCCAAAGGAAAGAAAAGGAAAGGACTGCCACCTCGTTTAGCCAAACATTGGGACATGTTGTCCGTCCTGTCCAAAGCTCCTTCACCCATGCGAAAAAAACTCATTCAAACAGCCTCCAAAGATGTTATTGATACCGTGTGCGAATGTTGTCTGAATGTCTTGAAAGGCACAATACCTTTGTCTAAACACCAGAAAGAATGCTTAGGCAAACATCGACACGTTCTTCGTCAAATGATCCAAAAGAAAATACCTATTCGTCAAAAGAAAAAGATGTTGGTGCAACGCGGAGGAATTTTACCCTTTTTACCCATGTTACTGAAAGGAGTCATGGGTACAATAGGAGGACCCTTACTGAAAGGAGTCATGGGAACAATAGGAGGACCCTTGCTGCAAGGAGTATTGGGAAACATGGGAGGATGAAGATCAAAAGGACCAAGAAGATAAAAGGGACCTCTGAAATCAAAAGATCTCAGACGTGATCCTTGAAATCTGATGGAAGGACGAAAACTAGCTTTAGTCCCTTACAAACGATGGATGGAATACCATCGTTGGCAAGAACAACGAACCCCACATTTACCTCCCAATCCTCATTTGACCGAGATGTCCCAGATACAACACGAACTGCAATCGTTGATGGATCGCAGCGATTTGTCAGAAACGGAAAAATCGCAACGGTACGGACAGTTGTTGCAACGACTGCAACTCTTTCACCAGAAAGCTTTAGACGAAACAGCTCCACCCACTCTGAAAGATTTTAAGGCCTTGATGAAAAGTCCATCACCACCACCACCACTACCACCACCACCAGCGGTCAAGACAGACACAACCCCACGAAGGCCTGAGGAAGAAGAGGCACGAGAAGTTTTTCAAACACCGTCAGCAGCTCCCATTCCTAGTAAGATTGCAGCGTCCTTGTTGACCCCTTCCCCTACACCGCAACGAGAAGAACTTAAAGCTTGGGTTAAAAAGATGATGTCTACTCCACCTTCGACAGAGGTGAAAAAGAAAGAAGGGAAACCAGAAGTGAAAAAAGAAAAGAAGACCAAAGCCATTCCATTACCACCACCACCACCACCACTACCTTCCACTTCTACGCCCGTGGCACATCGGACACGTAAGACCGTTTCCAAACCACCCCCTCCTTCCATTCCGACTAGCATTCGTGAAAATTGGATCACTTATTAAAACATGGAGAAGGTGTTAACCAGCATTTACTACGATCCAGCTCATCCTGCAGGTTACGGAGGAGTTCAGAAATTGTATCGTGCTGCCAAAACTCGACTGAAAAGTATCCGTTTACCTCAGGTGCAACGCTGGTTACAAGAACAAGCCACGTACACCTTACACAAACCCATTCGACGAAAATTTTCCAGAAGTCGCACCCAAGTGGAGGGTATCGATCACCAATGGCAAGCCGATTTAGCCGATGTCTCTCATTTAGCCACCTACAATCGTGGCTACAAATATTTGTTTTGTGTCATCGACGTCTTTTCCAAATTTGCTTGGGTCGTACCATTGACTTCCAAATCGAGCAGTGAGTTAGTGCGAGCCCTCAAACTGGTGTTGAAACAAAGTGGTCGTCACCCTCTTCGATGGCAAACGGACAAAGGCACCGAATTTCTAAACCAAGCTTTCCAAAAAGAATTGAAGAAACGTGACATTCATTTTTTCACCACCGAGAATCCCGAAACCAAAGCCAGCATCGTGGAACGTTTTCAACGTACCTTGAAAGAACGCATGTGGAAATATTTTACGCATCAACACACTCTCAAATACATTGACGTCTTGCCACACCTCGTTCAATCGTACAACCAATCTTACCATCGGAGCATTGGACGTGCCCCCCAAGAAGTGACTCCCGACAACGAAGTGACCGTCTTCGAGCGCCTGTTTGGACCGTCCACGACAGTGCCTGTCCCCAAGAAAGGTGGAGTGTTGGCCACGGGAGATTGGGTACGCATTGGCAAAACCAAACGCACTTTCGACAAAGGTTACTTACCCAATTGGACCACCGAATTGTTTCGTGTCACTGAACGTGTGCGTGGTCGTTATCCTCCCGTCTATAAATTAGAGGACATGAACGGGGAAGTGTTAAAAGGAACGTTTTACTTACCCGAGTTACAACGTGTGACCAAAAAAGAAGACGACGTGTACGAGATCGAAAGCATTCTCGATCGAAGAACTCGTAAAGTAGGAAAGAAACGTGTCAAAGAAGTCAAAGTACGTTGGAAAGGATATCCTCCCAGTTTTGACTCTTGGATCGACGCTTCGCAACTCATTGACTATAAAAAGAAGTGACCATCATGCCCTTCAACACAGTCTCAGCTACTGCAGTGACCACTCCTTCCCCCAGTTCTTCTCTGCAAGATCTACAAAAACAACCCTTGTGGGTGTGGTGTGGAGAACGTGTGCCTAAAACTCAAATCGTCTTTTTCTGCCAAATCTTTGTGGTGTATTGTGTCATCGGTGCTGCCATTGCCAATTTGAGTTTGCAACAAGGAGATAAACAATTGTGGACCATTTTACTCAGCAGTTGCATTGGTTACCTTCTTCCCAATCCGTCTCTGAAATATTCCTCTAACGGAAACAACAACAACGGGAGCCTTGTGTCCAACGTCAGTTCCAACAGTCACCCTAACCATCCTCTTTTAGACACTCCTCTCACTTCCAGTGACTCCTCGGATACTAGAACTGTGGAATTATGAACAACCAATTTTACTTAACGTTACCCAGTGACAGTTCCATGGAGGTGTTTCCCAATAACACTTTGTGCTGTTTCTCGGCCAAATTACCTCAGGCCATCCGATTGGATCACGAAGCCCGTTGGGAAGTGGCTTTGGTAGAAATTATTCACCCTACACAAATCAAAAACATCGTCGAAAATCAAAACACTTTGACGATAGAAGTTTGTGACGATCAAGTGCAACAATTCATGGATGAACGCGCTAGTGGTGGTGGTGTAGCTGACTTTATGAAAACACCAAACCCCATAACTAAACGAACCACTTATCTGTTGAAAGTTCCTGCAGGTTATTATTTTAGTGGTCAACATTTGGTGAACACCATAGCTGAGAGGTTCAATTTCATGTTTAGTAAAGCTTTGGAGAAAGCCAAAAAAAGTGTCACCATCGAGTACCACAAAATATCTCGTCGCCTACTGATGAAATTTTCTGAGGACAAAGTATTGGCCATTACATTTTGTCCTGAATTGTATGACATTTTGGGTGGAGACCCTAAGTTAATCAAGATTGCAAAAGAAATACCAGCCGTGACCAGTAACGTGGATTTTGCGAAATATTTTCGATTCCCTGTAGAAATGAACCTAGGACTGAATTTGATTTTTGTGTACTCCGATGTGGTGGAGTACAACGTAGTGGGACACACCTCCGTACCGTTACTGCGTGTCATTCCTTTCAAAGTGGATTCTGCCACGAAGGCTGACGAGGAAGGTGGAAACACCTATCACGTTCACCGCGAATTTGTAAATCCTCACTATTTGTCCGTCAGTAAGCCGTATTTCGACACTGTCAACATTACTATAAAAGGAGATCTGGGACAAAATATTCCATTCACCAAAGGGAAAGTCACAGTGAAACTCCATTTTCGAAAACGATTACTCTAACTTTTTGTCAGTCATGTATCCTGTGTACCAAGGAGTTGCTCGACAGCGAGGACATGGTTTAGGTGATATGCTCAAATCGGCCTTTCGTACAGTGGTTCCCATTTTGAAACCGATGGTGACACGAGGATTGCACGCCTTAAAAGATGCCGCGTTGACACAAGGTAAAGAATTTCTCCAAAATGTCGTTATTGACAAACAAAGCCCCAAAGAAGCTTTCTTGAGAGCAGGCAAAAATGTTTTGCTTCAAACGGGCAAAGACCTTTTGGGTCGGCGAGAAACTCCTATAAATGCCCTGGGCAATGCTGAGTTAGGCATTCCTGCTTCCCTGAGGCCACAGCAAGGACAAGGCAGAAAAAGACGACGAAAACACCCTTTCAGAGGACTTCACGCCCCTAGAGCTAGAAAGACAAAGAAAAGAAAAACCGTCCGAGAGTTAGACGTTTTTGATTATTAAAAAAAAGGAAAATGATGCACCGAGAGTCTTGTGCTTGTTCCAAGTCGGAACTGGATCTGTTTGCCATGCCACCCACCATGATGACGATGCAAGAATCCCAATGGGTCGAATTTCATCCCGTCTCCTCTTTGGTGGATTCCGCTCCCATCGAGTTTGAAATCAAAGGACAGCCCGAAGATTACATCGATCTGAATAATAGTTACTTGTATCTAAAGCTGAAAGTGATCAAAACCGACAACACCAATCCGGGAGCCGATGCCGCAGTAGCTCCCGTCAACAATTTCATGCATTCCTTGTTCAGCGAAGTGGATTTGTACTTGAATAACAAACTGATCAGCAGTAGCACGGATACTTACCCTTACCGAGCGTACCTAGAAAATCTCTTGACGTACGGAAAAGAGGTCAAGAACACTCATCTGGATGCTTGCGTGGTATGGAAACCTGACACTGCAGGTGAGAACACGTTTAACGACAGAGCCCTGACAGCCGATGACGATCCTCACAATGTGGGTTTTAACGATCGTCGAAGGAAAATCCTGCAAGGTCGTAGTTTAGAACTGATGGATCGTTTGCATTTGGACATGTGGTTGCAAGAGAAGTATTTGCTGAACGGAGTGGATATTCGCCTGAGACTCAATCGCAGCAGTGTCGCTTTCCATTTGATGGCTCAAGCCAACGAGTACAAAACCATCATCCAAGAAGCCAGACTTTACGTGCGACGTGTAGAAGTGTTACCTAAAGCGGGAAACGACATCAGTCAAACATTGAGCAGATCGACCGCCAAATATCCGATACGACGTGTCGAAGTGAAAACATTCACCATTGCTACTGGACTCCGATCCAAGATCGAAGATCATCTGTTCCAAGGACAGTTACCCAAACGTTTAATCGTTGGTATCGTCAGTAATGCAGCCTTCAACGGAGCCCACGATCAAAATCCTTTCCAGTTTAAGCACTACAGAGTGTCCAAAATTGAAGTCAGTCGCGATGGCAAGACTTTGTGTACCAGACCCTTCGAACCTAACTTTGCCCAGAAGAATTACTTGAGATCGTACTTGTCCCTGTACGAAGCTACGGGGCAACTAGGAACCAACACCAGTCACGGTATTTCGTACGAAGATTATGTCGGAGGTTACACTTTGTGGGCCTTTGATTTCACTCCAGACCAAGGCAGCGACGAGGGACATTTCCACCCTATAAAATCCGGTCAACTGCGTGTGGAACTTCAGTTTGCAGAAGCTCTCACTGAGACGGTCAACGTCATCCTGTATGCTGAATTCGATAATACCATAGAAATCAACAGTTTGAGAGAAGTCATTCTAGACTATTAGACACAATGGAAGACTCCTATCCCTCTTTAAACAGTGGAGAATCTTTGGACATGGAATGGGAGGATAGCGTGAAAACAGAACCCCCAGACGAAGTCAAAGAGGACGAGGTAGTCAAGTCCAGATGGCCAGAACAAGAACAACATTTAGTGTCCTGTTTTGCTAAACACCTAGCGGATACCATTACGGAATTGTCCAAGAAATATTGTTACGGATGTCAAAACGATCATCCCAGTCAAATTCAACACGATAAATGTATGATGATGAATCAAGAAGAAAAATTGGACGAGTATCTGGACGAAGCTTGGAGTCTCATCTCAGAAGAAGAAGTGTTGCATGAGTGGTATAAAGGCTTGCGTGATCTTTCCTGTCCTCCATTGACTACTCTAGAGATCTATCGCATCGAAGCTCTCTTAGCCCAGAGTGCGGAGACAAGGCGAAGAAACGGCTACTTGACAGATCGTTTCAAACAAAAAGTCAGAATTGAATTGATGACTTATCATTACCTGTGAAAAAAACAAAAACAACACAACAGAACATGGATACCTGGGAACTTTATTACCTTTTGAACAATAGTTCGTATACTGCTTCTTGGAATCCTGTCGTGTGCGCTAAAGATGAACTACCTCATCGCAAACCTCAAGACCATCAAGCTTATGTCATCAACACGGACGAAAGTCATCTTCCAGGCACTCACTGGGTTGCCGTCTACTTCCCTCAAGAGAATTGTGTGGAATATTTTGATTCGTATGGATTACCCCCTTTGGAAGACGATATCATTGACTTTATGAGAAGAAATGCCCAGACGACACGATACAATAATGTGAAATTACAAGGCACAGATTCCATGGTGTGTGGACAATATTGTGTATATTTTCTTCATCAACGCAGTCTTGGATATCCTTTAGAACATTTAGTGACTTATTTTGATCGTCACTCTTCTAGAAACGATGAGAAAATAGATCGATGGTTTTGTGACCATTATAGTTATCTTTTGTCTTTAGCTAGGAAACGTAGTGTACATCAATGGCCTCATGACTTCCATCAATGGAAATCTCACATGATTTCACAACGTTGTCAACCTTGTCAAAAATAATTTGTTTGATGTTACTTGTTACTTGTGAGTTATGACTTGTTACTTGTTACTTGAATAAAAAATGTTGTGTTTTGAAAAAAATGTGTCTGTCGTTTGTTTTCAAAAAACACTGTGAATATATGCTCTTTGACTTCTTTCTATCCCTCATCATGACATTCGCTATCATAGCGTTCCGACACTAAAACCAAGTAGGGATGTTTTCTATCGCGTCCGCGTTTGAACCATATAAAGCGGGTGGGTCTCCAGTCTGACCATTCACTGTTGACTCGTCAACCTATGAAGATGCCTTCCAGACTAGCCCAGCTGAACGAAGCTTATGTCAATTTGCATCGTGTCAGGCTAAACCTGATACCGAAGCCTGAAGAAATAGAGAATGTTAGAATGCTCTCCACAGTCCAAGGTCTGATAGAAGAGATGTTTAGAGAGGAAATTAAAAAAGAACAAGAAGAATGGACTGAGAAATACAGACTTCAGAAGAAGCAGAGAGAAGAACAACAACAACAGCAGCAGCAGCAGCAGCAGCAAGAACCAGACAGAGGTTTTGTGGACTGTCGAGTAGACACCAAAGAATTCTCTTTCTCTTTTCGCAGAAGCAGACCGTATCCAATAGGAAAGCCTACTGCCAGACGGGGACGCAATCTTAGACAGTAAAAAAGATTGCCATTACTTCCGTGAACACAAAAAAAACAGCCCTTTTCAGGGCTACCCAATACTCTCGAAAAGACATACTCATTCAATTTGCCAAAATTTGTCATTAGAAAATAGAAGTGTGTCTATAAGCACTTCGTTTCTTTTGTCAGTAAAACAAAATATTCGTGTGTTTGTATGTTTACAAAAAAATAGAAGTGTGCCTATAAGCACTTCGTTTCTCTGTCTTGTCCAATTGTGTCTGTCTGTGTTTGTAAGTAAAAAGTAAACGTGAGTGCTTCTTTTAAGTCCGCGTGTGATGGTAAATTTGAGTGCTAGGGAATGTTTACTTTCACGTCCGTGCTTCAAGTATATAAATTGGTGCGATCGTCAGTCTGGCTATCCATCGTTGACTCGTCAACATTGAAAATGAGTAACAGAATTGCAAAATTACTGGAACTTCAGATGCACCTGGAGTATGCCAGACGTCTGCTAGACGAACTGGCTATGGAGGCTGTAGCGGAGGAAGCAAGGATAGAAGAAGAAGAGAAGAAGAGAAAGAAAGAAGAGGAGAAGGAAATGAAGAGAGGGATACTACCTCACCTCATGCTGAGACCTCAGTGTGAGGTCAAACCTGAGGTGAGGACGCCTACACAACCACTACCAACACCGCAGCCACTACCAGTACCACAACGACCGAGAGCTGCTGTCCCTCAAATTGAAAATTGGGAGGAGGAATTGGAAAGGCAGAGGCAAGAGTGGGAGCCTCGACGTCAGCATCCCAGGGTGATAAATAGAAGAAGAAGGGAACAAGTATTCACTATCCCTCAAACTGAGGAGTGGGATAGTGAAGCAAATCAACCTCCCTCTGCGCTCCCAACCACACGCATCAATTGGGAGCAGGATTGGAGCCGGCGATGCGTGTGTGGTGCCCGCCCTGGGAGATGTCACCATTAGCCAGGTGCATCTGAAGTTTAAAAAAACAGCCCTTCTCAGGGCTAACCAGATCTCTAGAAAAGAGAACTTATTCAATTTGCCAATTCGTGTGAATGTAGTGTAGTGTGACTATAAACACTCACTCTTTACTGATGTGCGTGTGTGTGTGTGTGTGTGTGTGTGTGTTTGCATGCGCGTTCGTTGGTGTGAATAGTATATGGGGGTGTGTTTTTCTTCTCTTCCTTCGTTGGTGTGATAGTATAGTGTGTGTTTTATGCTTGCTCGTTCGTTGGTGAGGATAGTATAATGTGTGTTTTATGCTTGCTCGTTCGTTGGTGGATAGTATAGTGTGTGTTTTATGCTTGCTCGTTCGTTGGTGAGGATAGTATAGTGTGTGTTTTATGCTTGCTCGTTCGTTGGTGAGGATAGTATATAATATGTTTTTTTCTCATCCCGATTGTGTGGATGGTATGTTTGTGTGTTTTATGCTTGCTCGTTCGTTGGTGAGGATAGTATATATGTTTTTTTCTCATCGTTGTGTGGATGGTATATTGTGTTTTTTATGCTTGCTCGTTCGTTGGTGAGGATAGTATATAATATGTTTTTTTCTCATCCCGATTGTGTGGATGGTATGTTTGTGTGTTTTATGCTTGCTCGTTCGTTGGTGAGGATAGTATAGTGTGTGTTTTATGCTTGCTCGTTCGTTGGTGAGGATAGTATAGTGTGTGTTTTATGCTTGCTCGTTCGTTGGTGAGGATAGTATATAATATGTTTTTTCTCATCCCGATTGTGTGGATGGTATGTTTGTGTGTTTTATGCTTGCTCGTTCGTTGGTGAGGATAGTATATAATATGTTTTTTCTCATCCCGATTGTGTGAATGGTATGTTTGTGTGTTTTATGCTTGCTCGTTCGTTGGTGAGGATAGTATATAATATGTTTTTTTCTCATCCCGATTGTGTGGATGGTATGTTTGTGTGTTTTATGCTTGCTCGTTCGTTGGTGAGGATAGTATAGTGTGTGTTTTATGCTTGCTCGTTCGTTGGTGAGGATAGTATATCATATGTGAAGTGAGTGCAAGGTATGTTTTCCTTCACGTCCGTGCTTGAAGTATATAAAAGCATAGCGTTCGTCATTCGCGCCATTCTACACAGAATAAAAAATGACTGGCAGCATAGAATTATTTAACAAGTTAACAGATAGTTGGTGGTGGATCATGGATGGAGCCTACGTGCTGGACAGACTTGACAAAGAATGGAAGTTCCCAGGTAGCCTAGACTTAGTGAACAGTTTGAAAACAGCAAGTTATCATTTGCAAATGATAACAATAGAAGAAGCGGATAAGTTGAGAGGAATCATCAATCCTAAATACTTCAGAGTGGGAACCTTAAAGCAGGTTCTGGATACTGTGATCCAAGTGAAATGTTTTTTGGAAGACATCTTCCATTTAATGGAGTGGCCTTTTGTCAAAAAAGGCTTAGATAATATCAAGAAAGGCGAAGACCTAATGAGAAAAGTACTGGAAGAAGAAGTAAAGAAGATAAAGGAAACGTGGAAGAAAGAAAGAAAGGACAAAGAAAACCAAAAAAAGAAAGAAGAGTTTGAGAAATTGAACAACAATTGGATGAAAGTGCAAGACAAATTCAGAGCTCTCGGACATCCTGACTGGATGCCCGAAGAAGAAAAGAAAAAGAAGAAAGGAATTTTTGACAAAGTGAGAACATGGTGGAAGAAGTGGAGACAATAGAAGAAGAAGACAAAGGCCCTTTTCAGGGCCACTTCCAATGCCTCGAAAAGATCTTAATTTTCATTTGGTCTCCCCCTAAACGAATATATATAAAACCCTTCCTCTACTAAAAGAAACACGAACGCTCTTGATTCGTGTTTGTCTATAGCCCTCTCTCAGGTAGCTTGACGTCACAGTACTTCTCTTTTTGCTACATTGTTACCAGTGTGACGTCATGCCACCTGTCGCTTATCGCTCTACAAACCCACAGTCTCCTAGTCACCGCTCTACCAAATTGCCATTGTCGCTATACAGGCCCAGGGTGTTGACCTACTTCTTGTCGCTATACAGACCCAGGGTGTTGACCTACTTTCTTGTCGCTATACTGGCCCAGGGTGTTGACCTACTTTCTTGTCGCTATACTGGCCCAGGGGGGGTCTGTAATGCTAATTCCCATTGTCGCTACGGTAACCCACTATACTACTGCCGACTTTCTTCATTAATACTCATCTATGAATAAGCATCGGTCTACTCTTGTAATAAGCATCGGTCTACTCTTGTAATAAGCATCAGTCTACTCATATATTATGCATTCGGTCTACTCTTGTAATAAGCATCGGTCTACTCTTGTAATAAGCATCGGTCTACTCTTGTAGTAAGCATTCGGTCTACTCTTGTAATAAGCATCGGTCTACACTTGTAATATGCATCGGTCTACTCTTGTAATAAGCATCGGTCTACTCTTGTAATAACCATCGGTCTGCTCTTGTATAATCCTTTTGTACATAAATCTTTAGTAATTAATACGTTGCAAGAATTTGGTGAAAATGACATGAAATGTAGATTTACCTGAGGTGGAACAAAACCAAGTATGGCAACCCAAATGCAATTGGAGATTTAAATATTGAATAACTTTAAACGTCTAAATTAGAATGAATTTGTGATATTTTTATGACATGTATCAATTAATAACAAATCCAGTTGGTATATACACCTTTGACAGACTTTTGCATGTTGTTTCATTGTAATTCCCCTTTTAAACTGAAGATCATTATATGATATATACAGTCAGGGAAAGGAACGAAACTATGAAGAGCAATGCTTTAAGTATTAAATATCGTGATTTCAAAAACCTCGCTGAGCAACGTTCACGGAAGATGTAAGGCAAGTTCCTTTTGGAGACAGTTCATGTTGATCATGGTTTTACTGGTGTATGTTTGGATTTTAAAGTATTATTGTTAAATAGCATTAACCATCATTTACCATCTAAAGAGCGTGGAATCAGACGACCATTTACCATCTAAAGAGCATAGAATCAGACGAGAATTTACCATCCAAAGAGAGTAGAATCAGAGAAGCATTTACCATCTAAAGAGCGTAAAATCAGGCGGACATTTACCATCCAAAACGCGTTGAATCCGACGACCATTTACCATCTAAAGAGCATAGAATCAGACGAGAATTTACCATCCAATGAGAGTAGAACCAGGCGACCATTTACCATCTAAAGAGCATAGAATCAGACCAGCATTTACCATCCAAAGAGAGTAGAATCAGACAAGCATTTACTATCTAAAGAGCGTAAAATCAGGCGGACATTTACCATCCAAAGAGCGTAGAATCAGACTAGCCTTTGCTATCCAGTTATCGTAGAATCAGATCAAATTCTTTGAAGTGGATTGATGATGACATACTGATTAAGCGAAATTAATTAGAATTTGACTTTAAGATTCATGAAAAACATTGGTATCGTGAACCATAATGTTCAAATACATACAATATCAGCCTAAAATGCTCACGGCTACGTTTCGATCTTATCTCTAAAGTAGATTACAGGCGGCGAATCGGAGAAATAACCATTAGATTACCCAGGGGGTCAACTGTAAACCGTTGTTATTGTTTTTTAGATGATTTTCTAAAGTCTTTGAAACATTCTTCAGTATATATGTATGCATACGATACCTGACAACAGTCCATATAAGCAGATGATACCTGACAACAAAGTCTGGGTATGCAGATGATACATGATAACAGTGTTTATGTATGTGGATGATACATAACAACACAGTCTATATATGCATATGAGACATGATAACAGCTCCTATATGCATATGATACACGACAACAGTCTATGTATGCAGATGTACATGACAAGTCTATGGATGCAGATGATACATGACAACAGTCTATGTATGCAGATGATACATGACAAGTCTATGGATGCAGATAATACACGACAACAGTCTATGTATGCAGATGATACATGACAAGTCTATGTATGCAGATGATACATGACAAGTCTATGGATGCAGATGATACATGACAACAGAATCTATATATGCAGATGGTACATGACAACAGTTTGAATGCAGATGATATATGACAACAGAATCTACGAATGCGATGATATATGACAGTATTAAGTGATACGAATATTAGACTTTCATTTAATATGAATTTTCTTTTTTCTCGAAAATCGAGAGTCAAGGACTCTTGGCTACAAAATAAGGAGTCCCATTGAAAATCTAGTGAGTCCCCAACCAAATCACGAAGTTCCAACCCCGCTTTAATAATTATGTTTAGAGCTATAATGTTTTACATATTAAATATGAAATAGATACAATAAAAGTATTCAATATGGCATAGTCCGGAGAGAGAGAGAGAGAGAGAGAGAGAGAGAGAGAGGAGATTGATTGCATTGGTGAGGTTGAAGAAAAGGATCAGGCAACTCAGATCTGTATTATTGATGTTAAAGAATCGAACCGTTTTGCTGCAAACTATTAATATTTCGACTAAGTGTGCTTCAAGTAGAATCAGCAACATTTCTTTCCCTTCCCAAGGAATAATCACTGCCACAGTAGTATTTTCCACCGGCCATATCCCATCGCGCGATAATGTTTTATTCCCGGCCAGGCCCAATTTATGTTTGACATACCGCCACTGCCTATTTTTTTTTTCCGAAATGCCCCTCGTTCGTGCCTAGAGTCGATAATACCAACAATTTTGATTTCATGTGCTTCATGTAATTTCTATCCTTTAGCGCATAAACATAGATTGTGTCTAACGAATAACACCACACGGTGATGGATAAATGATGATAAAGGATGTCTTTGTTTGAAATTCACGAGTCAAACACTTTCATAAAGACAGAGGTAAATCTTTTTCTTGATCATATAGGTAGCCACGTAACTTCCAACAATTCTCGATTAGCCTCTGTTACGCAATTTGGCGTCGCACAGGCGATAAAAATTTTGTAACCTGATGAGGGTCTTATGAGGCACGTGTTTCAACATCTTTTCGTGAACTAACTGGGTGCAATCGACCGATCATTGCTTGAAAATGTGCAGTCAAAGCCTTGTAAGAATTATATTTCTTTAGATGCTAGAAAGAAAAAAACAGCAAACAGAGCCCTATGACAATATGCCGGGGACCCGATGAAGCCGAAACACATAGGTAGATGATTGCGCGTCAGGAATCCGGCCCCAGGGTCAAAGGA
This sequence comes from Megalonaias nervosa, assembly GCA_016617855.1. NCBI lineage: Eukaryota > Metazoa > Mollusca > Bivalvia > Unionida > Unionidae > Megalonaias > Megalonaias nervosa. The sequence continues at coordinate 2,479 of JAECUM010004860.1, read as the reverse complement.
ATTCCTAAATTAGTATTGTAAAGAGCAAAGTAATGAAGATTTAGAAAATACGTGAAATGTTGGCATGCAAAGACCGTATTTACACGCTTATAAGTCGAGTCCAACTGCACACTGCACAGAACACGATTTGCGTCGCAGCATGCGCCGGCAGATTTGGCTCTGTGTATTTTATTATGACTAATCAGTGGAACAAAAAAATAAATAAAAAAAACAACAAAAAACCCCCCCCAAAAACATAGACCCTGATCTGCAGGTGAAATATGCTATGGCAGGTCAGGATCTTTGTTGTTCGCAGTTTAAGCGGACGCAGAAGATAAACTAACAGTACGTATACTTTGCAAAGAGGTAAACTGTCAAAAAAACAAACCCAAATTGAAACTGTCAAATGCACCAAACTTTTAGGTATCATTAATCTGTAATATTATCTAAGAAATAGGAATTATGGAAAGGGTAAGAGGTTTTGTTCTGGATAGTTGATCTTGAAAGCGTATCATGCAATCGATCTGTATGTGACAATCACTGTAATTACTTCATTCAACCACACAACCTAAAAGAAAAATAAAAACACAGTAGTTATGATTAATCTCAATGTTAAAATTATTGCGTGTGGTGTGATTTAGATTTTTAACATTTTTTTCAGTCATATCGCTACGATCTCAGCAGTGGGGTAGTTTATAGTGATGTCTAGCGCTGCGTCATCATGTCATAGACACGTGGCATCATGTCCCACCCAGTCATATTATTCTGACACCAGGCCGACTAGTTCTAACACTAACATCATAATTCTGTGCACCAAGCGAGGCAACTGTATGTAGCATTGTAATAAGTCTTTGATATGACTCGGCCGGGGTTGGAACCTTTGACCTTCCGCATCAGAAGCTTACGCTCTAACCACTTTGGCCACCGGAGCAGTTGAAGATGTTGTAAAATCAACGTCAATTTGTCCACGCCCTTTGATACATGCCAGTTAAGGATTGATGTGATGTGATGTGATGTGATTATGATTTTTAACGTAGCTTTAACAATTTTTCAGTCATATCACTACGATGTCTGCAGTGTGGCAGTTTATAGTGATGTCTAGCACTGGGGCATCATGCCGCAGACATGTAGCATGATCAATTAAGGATTGTATAATTTTTAGGAGAGCAGTTACTGATTACACGATTTGAAATAATTTATCACCGGAATATCTTAATATTTTTAAGTTTGTAAGGTACATGAGAGCAACGAGTGGAATGACAACAGTGATTTATTTATATATTTCAAAAGTTTGGACAGTAGTTTATGAAATACTTTGCTCATTCTGATAGTCGGATGACACATTTTAAAACATGATGACACACAAGCACCTAATGTTTCCGCTTTTAAGAAAATTATACCTCTGTAAGTATTTTAAGGAGCAATCCTGATGTTATGACATTTAGTAGCCGTTGTATATCAAAAAGATAACACTGTGATATCCATGTATATTTTGTATTAAAAGCTCATATTTGTTTTCTTTCATGAACTGGATGTTTATTTTTGCAGATATTTGACTAATTACACTGTTTTTAATTGCAGGTTCATAACGTAAGCTAGCTTCTAGCTAACTGTCAGCTTGGATAAATAAAAGGAATTATTATTATTATTATTATTATTATGGAAAAGAACTACTAGCGCACTCGTGGGTACGATCAATGTGCTTTCAGCCAAGACTCTATTGCATTGATTCACGCAAAGCTCGCTGTTTGATTGGTCAGTAGTTGCTTGGAATTCCTGTTATGCTATTGTTGATTTACATGCACAACGGCCAAACACATTAACTTTATGTCTTTTATTCAAAACCTTATAAAGATATGTAGGAGTGTAGTTTGTCTAGATGAGTTTTAACTGGATTCTCAAGAAGCAACGAAATTGATAACAGAGTAGTAATAACAAACAAACAAATAAATGTTAATGAGAAGTTCCTTTCTAAAATAAGACATGGATGCCATACATACGGAAATAATTGTACCCCTTTGTATTCAACGTCAGTAGGTGCTTCAAGTTTGCCAAGCTATGTAATACGCCAATAATTAGCCGGGAGAGATAAAAGTTCAACAATCACTATTCTATTTTTCACATCCAGCATGAAAATAACGTTTCTCCACTTGAGAGTCAAAACCGTAGTCAATACATTTTGATTGCCAACCAATACTATTGCTGGCAAAAGTGACAGGCATCACGCGATTTTCAGACCAATTACAAACTAGTCGGACGTTATGGTCTAACGTCCGTCACCTGTCCGACTGCCATGGCAGGCCATATACAACTTCGGATAGTTATAACATAGACGTTTCTCACCATGTTTCATTAACGTTTCAGAAAACGCTAGAGCAGTACAACTAATTCACATGTAGGTATGAAGACACGATTTCAGTTGTATATGATGTGCTGTGTAGGTATGGTTGTCACTCCTCTATTGAAATCCTAGGCTCACGTGGTTAGATATACCCGTTAC